>JASDQU010219276.1:0-17982 GCA_032191745.1 Picea mariana
GAGTGTGAGTCATCATATTGATCTCATACCAGGAGCTAGTTTTCCAAACAAAGCCGTGTACAGATTAACGCCACAGGAGAATGAGGAAGTCAGAAGACAAGTCTAGGATTTGTTGGACAAAGGATTGGTCAGAGAGAGCTTGAGTCCATGTGCTATTTCAACAGTACTCAGTCCGAAGAAAGACGGAGGCTGGAGGATGTGTACTGACTCAAGGGCGATCAACAAAATAACCATCAGGTATAGATTTCCATTGCCGAGGATGGATGATCTGATGGATTGCTTGAGTGGAGCAAAATACTTTTCAAAGATTGATTTGAAAAGCAGATATCACCAGATTCGCATGAGAGAAGGCGATGAGTGGAAAACAACATTCAAAACAAATGAGGGATTGTATGAATGGCTTGTTATGCCGTTTGGCTTAACAAATGCGCCGAGCACCTTCATGAGGTTGATGAACGAAGTCCTGAGGGAGTTCATCGGGAAATTTGTCATTGTATATTTGGATGACATATTGATTTACAGTAAATCAGTGGCCGAACACTTAAAGCATTTGGCTACAGTGATGAGAAAGCTACAACAGGAAAAGCTGTTGATAAATATGAAGAAATCTTCGTTCATGAAGACAGAGATCATTTATCTGGGATTTGTTATTTCTGCAGATAAGTTGAGAATGGATCCAAAGAAGGTAGAAGTGATCAAGAATTGGCCATCATCGAAAAACATATTTGAGGTGAGAAGTTTTCATGGATTGGCTAGTTTCTACCAAAAATTCATTAAGAATTTTAGTGGAATTAGCGTAGTGATGCTGGATACAGTGAAGAAAAGACATAAATCTTTTCACTGGACAACAGAGGCCGAGAAGAGTTTCAACTTGTTGAAACAGAAGATCACAGAACAACCTATTTTGGTATTGCCGGATTTTTGAAAAACATTTCAGGTGAAATGCGATGTAAGCGGGTTTGCAATAGGAGCGGTCTTGAGTCAAGAAGACAGGCCGGTTGCATACTTCAGCGAGAAGCTGAATGAGGCGAAGGTGAAATACTCCACATACGATAAGGAGTTTTATGCTATCATTCAGGCATTGAAGAAGTGGAGACATTACTTGATCCTGAAAGAATTTGTTTTGTATAGTGATAATCAGGCATTGCAGTTTGTGACTTAACAGGAGAAGTTGAATCAGAGACACATCAAATGGGTAAAGTATATGCATAATTTCACATTTGTGATTAAACACATTTCGGGTACTGCTAACAAAGTGGTTGATTCTTTGAGCAGGAAATGTTTGCTGTTGCAGGAGTTCAAAGTCAAAACGTTGGGTTTTGATGATCTCAGGGATATGTACGCTGATGATCAAGATTTAAAATAAGCGTATGAAGCAGCTGAGAATCCAGTTCTCAGAGATAGGAGCCAGTGGGCTGAGTATATGATCCAGGAAGGATTGCTATTCAAGGGTAATCAACTGTGTATTCCGAATTGCTCCATGAGGGAGAATCTGCTGAAGGAGAAACACAACAGAGGATTGGCCGGACACTTTGGTCATGATAAAACATTCACGAAGCTGAGAGAATAATACTTTTGGCCAGGGATGCGATCAAAGGTCAAGATATTTGTAAAAAGATGTAGAGTTTACCAGCATTCCAAAGGAAGGAGACATAATGCAGGTTTGTATCAAGCATTGCCCATACCAGAGAGGCCATGGGATGAAATCAACATGGATTTTGTATTAGGGTTTCCGAGAACACAAAGAGGTGTTGATTCAATCTTTGTGGTAGTGGATAGATTTTCCAAGATGGAACACTTTATCCCATGTCAGAAAACTAGTGACGCGACTCATATCGCGAATCTGTTTTTCAAAGAAGTCATTCGACTTCACGGCCTACCGAAAAGCATAGTTTCAGACAGAGACACGAAGTTCATAGGGCACTTTTAGAGGACCTTATGGAAGAAGCTGGGGACTAACTTGTTGTTTAGTTCAGCGTATCATCCTCAGACAAATGGACAGATGGAAGTCGTGAACATAAGTCTGGGAGACTTGCTGAGAAGCTTGGTGACAGAGCACCACAGCAGTTGGGACAACATATTGCCACAGGCAGAGTTTGCGTATAACGAATCAGTGAATAGGAGCACAAGCCAGAGTCCATTTCAGGTTGTATATGGCATGCAGCCGAGAGGAGTTTCTGAACTGAGGGATTCAGAAGAGACTGCGACTAGGAGCGCTAGTGCAGAAGATTTCACAGAGGTGATGAGATAACTTCACAACCAGGTGAAGCAGCGACTGCTGGATTCAAGTCACGAATATAAGCGTAGAGCAGATCAACATAAGAGACAACTTCAGTTCGAGGTTGGTGAGTTAGTTCTGGCACACTTGAGGAAGGGAAGGTTCCCGAAAGGAACATACAATAAGATGAATATGAAGAAAATCGGGCCATGTAGGGTNTTGAAGAAATTCGGGACAAATGCTTATGAGATTGAACTACCCGATGGGGTCAGAATTTCTCCGATATTCAATGTCTCAGATTTATACCCATATAAGCCTGAGGAAGCAGGAACAGGAGATGAGCAACCAGTGATTCAGTGGCAAAAGCAGATGCCAATTGCAGAGAAGCCGTAGATGGAGTGCATATTGGATAAGCGAGTGGGTAAGAAGACTAGAAGGAAAGAATACTTCGAGTATTTGGTCAAGTGGAAGAACCATCCAGTTGAAGATGCCAGCTGGGAGAGCGAAGCAGAGATATAGAGGCATGGATGGACCGTGCACGAGCTCATGGACAAGAGCCCATGAAGATTTTTCAAGCGAGGGAGTATGATGCAGGAGCATCGCCCACATCAAGCGAGCCAGCGCGGAAGGCAAGAGACAGCTGGACAAGCGCCAGCACAAATTTTGAAATCACCTTGGAAGTTGTTGCGCCAAATCATAATTGTAATAATTTAATGAAGCGCACTTGTATAATGTAAACGGACCTTGAGCAGATTGCTCTCGTCCTTAGTAGGTAGAAGGCATTTAAAAGTAGTTAATACAGGTAGATAGAATTTAATTCTAGATTAGACAGTTTTAGAGCGCAAGAGGGAAAACAGATATAGACACCCTCATTGTATCATTGTAACATTAGCGGAGCAAGCATTATTCTGAAGAGCATAGAGAGAAACAGAGAGAGCTGTGTAGCAGACTCCATGTACAGATATTGAATTAATAGAAGGAAATTGATTCAGACTCATGGTGTTCATATTCTCTGTGTATTGACGCTGATTGATATGCTCATGAATGTTTACTTCCTGTTATACATTTTCTTTTATGCCGTGTATGTGATTTCATGTATGAGTTTGAAGTCTGAAAGGAAGAAGGAATGAGTTTCAATTGTTTCTCTATTTGAGCCAGAGAATTCCTGCAAGGAGTGCAGTCGAAGTGTCCACAAGGAGTGCGTTGACAGAGGGTTTAGATAGAGATAGATTTTGTTCTCATTCATCCCAAAGGTGCAGTTGGGCATAGGAGCCGTGCAAGGAGTGCGCAGGCCGGATAAACACCACAGGGTTGTGAACCTGAGTAAAGCGTGGAAAACTGTTGCTGCAAGTGTGCGCAGGGCTGAAGAAACTCAACACTTTGAAGTGTTTGGGGTTGCCGCAAGGAGTGCGAGCAAGAGGCGTCTCTGAGAAGACATAGAGTTGGAGAAATCTCAGGAAGGATAAAGCCTTCGAAATTGTCAAAGGGTTGCACAGGAGTTGTACCTTGGAAGCTTGTAAGAAAGCGTTGTAAGTTTGCGTGCAGGTGGACGAGTTCCACTGAGGAACACTTGGCCATTCGCACGAATCGCAAGGAAGAACGGACGGTTGACATTCTGCGAGGAGAATTCACGAATCTCCGCGAGCCGTTAGATCTTATGGAGGTGCAAGGGAGATACAGTGAAGGTATCAAAAGGTTCAAAGCTCAGGAGGGGCAGAGCCGTTGATCTGAGTCACAAGGACCGTCGTATTCACATGTGACATCGCGCATCGGGGTTTCGTGGGTTGAAGTCTCGTGAACATAACAACAATGAGAATCGCGATATTGCGATACGCGATATCCTGACAGGTACGAGAACAGTGTGGGGCCACAAGGGTCAAAGTGGTGGACAGGTGGCATGAGTTATCAGGTTTTCGCAACGGGAAGTTCCGAAACATTGACACCAGGATTCGGGAAATCGCGAACCCTGAATTTTCGATGAGGTGAGGCATTGAATAGTCAACTCGTGCGTGCATCGGAGTTTCGGTGTATCGGTAATTGGGAGTCGGGAAAGTGAGTTGTTCAACATCGCGAGTGGCGAAATCATGATAGAGAAAAACCTGATAGGAGAAGGTCAGTGTTGACTGGTTGTCAGGTCTCGGGGATTCGAGAGGCCTATGCTCGACCATTGGATCCGCAAAGTCGCGAGTTCCGATCTCCCGAGTAAAAAGAGGAGATCGCGGGGAGAGTTCTGTGGGTGCAGATTTCCCGATAGGGAAATAGAAGGACCGGTTAGTGTTCTTCGGGCCGTGAGAAGGAGAATATCCTGTGAGATGACGTGGACCTTCCGACCTGCGGGTTTGTGGGGAATGGCGTTGGCATCAAAATCCAATTCATTATTTCACCCATTTGGCTAAGAGTGGTAGATTATTAGATTTTGAGGGTGATTTTTTAGGTCCAAAGCCCTTGGTTGAGAAGGATTTCCCTAAGGAAAATGGTGGTCCCACTTCTCTTTCTTTTGGTGGGGTYAAGGGTTCTTTCCATATTTCAAACCCACATCATTCTGGTGACTTAGGGAATGTGGTTTTTGGAAGCCACATGTTGGTGGTGTCATTTTTGTTGATGTTTGCAGCTATGTGAGACATTCTCTAGCTTACAAACATGTGAGATGTGGATCATTGCAGCTATGTGAGTCTTTCTCCAGCTTACAAACCTGAGAGAAAGTGCCTAAGAAGGGTATGTGGTTCCTACCCGAGACAGAGTTGGAACGGAGAGATGACCTCCTCCATTCAGAGAGTTGAGAAGAACTCCATATGATTATCCAGTGGGAAAGATGATCTGTTGAGTTAGACGTGCCTATGGCTGAGCTCAAGGTGAACGTGTGAAATCCCAAAGTGCTGGCTGCATTGTCATGTGAACATAAATGAAGATGATGTATTAGCCTCCTCTGAGCAACAGAGTTGACAAGAAACTCCAGATGAATCTCCTGTATGAGGCAGTGGGAAAGAAGATCTGTAGAGTGGACGTGCCCATGGATGAGCACAGGTGAACGTGTGAAGAGCCAGAGATATGGACATCCCTATGGATGTGCCCCTAGTGGATGATCACTAGTGGGTGTATCAAATCCCTTGCTATATTGTTCAAGAGTTAGACATGTCTGTAACCCTAATTGTAATGTAAAGGGTACAGGTCGGCCCCACCTTAATGTGATTAGTAATAAATGCAAAAGATAATTAATCTGGTTAATATTAATTATATTATAAGTTAGTGAGGGTGGCCCTGTTGTGCCAATAGACACTTCCGTTGACAGGTTTAGTTTAGTATAAGTAAAGGTAGATTCTCCATTGTGGAATCATATCTTTCATGTGAGTTTGGAAATTTCAGCAAGTACATTTACTTGGGAAAAGTGTGCACCTCTCTTGGGTGCTAATCTTATAGGGTTTGAGCACCCTCTTGTGTGCTAGGTATTTCTCTTGAAGAATAGAGCAAAGGATTTGGCTGGGTTTATTCCCTTTTTGAGAAGGGTTTCCCAGGATACTTATTGTGTTCTTGTGCATGGTGCTTCTTCTTGTGATCTTGGTTGCTACAACATTAATGGTTATGGTTAAATGATAAAAATGGAATTAACTTCATGTTTAACCTTGCTTATTGAAAAATCAACATGGTATCAGAGGATAGTTCTTGAAGAACCCATTGCACAAACAACTTTCAACCATCCTCTCTCTCTTCTGCAGAAAACCGTACGACCCTCCTAGGGTTCCCAGAAAATCCGTACAACCTACTCTTCTGAAGGTTTTCAACACTTGTCACTTAGACATTGTGGATAAAAAGTGCATAGGAGTGTATGACCTCCTTCAACACACCTCCAACAAGCTTCAGATAGCATTTCCGAGCATTTTGACTTTTTGGCCCTAGGGTTTCGCTAATTTCTGCAGAAATTTTAGAATTAGGGTTTCTGCAACTCATTGAAGGAGCTCTTCAGCTCACCAGTGTTATCCTATATTTCAAAGGCTTAATGTTGGCAGTCATAAGTCCAATGAAACCTAAAAGTGCTATCCTAGCCTAGACGTTAGGTTTTTTGGCCCAGTTGACAAGGGTTTGTGAAGAATCTAAAATTATGATGAACAAGAACTATGATGGAAGATAAGCTTGATGGATCAAGCAACTTCAAGTTCTTGGAAGACAAGACTTTGGAGGAAGTATTATTGTGGGTAATACAAAAGTGTGACACTATGACTACCTTTTTCATGAATATGTTAGAGAACAGAGATCAACCAGGTGCCATTGGAGAAATCATATCAGCAACCTCAGGTATGCATTTGTATATGTATTATTTGTATCATTATCATGAGAAAAATTGCAGGAGGAAGGAACTTTCTTGCTAAAGCCATGGACCCAAAAAGATCTCAGTGCATTTAGAAGAACAACACATTGGAAGTGAAGACCCCAGGTTTGATTGTTGTATTTGTCATTCTTCTAACCTATATTTCTAAAGTTTGCTACATTACAAGTAGGTGTTGTAGCTGTGACAACAATCCTTAAATTATTTTGATTCTAGAGATGTACTCATTATTCTCCTTTGGGAGATATTCTTGTTTTTGTTTCTCTTGTTTACTTGTTCTAGACAAGTTAACAACAAAGGAAGATGTTTATCCTGCAGAGGGAGTCAAAACTATTTAAAGAAAGAAGAAGAATATAACTATCATCGAGGAAACCAATGCAACAATGCATGATCAGAATCCTTCTATGATTCCATGGGCAGAAGCATGCATGCCAGAGTAGATGTTCAGAACAAGAGTCTTCACCAGACTTTGAAAAACATAACTCCTGAAGAAGTCTTCACCTGAATGAAGACTGAGATTGAACACTTCAAGTTATTTGGGTGCCCAATGTATTTTTCATGTACCCAAAGAGAAGAAGTCCAAGCTAGATCCTTTAGGAAGAAAGGATACATTGAATCTTCAAAGACATTCCAGATCGACATCCCTGGTCAGAGATAGATTGAGACAAGCATAGATGTCGTCCATGAAGAAGAGTTAGTCTTTCAAAGACCCAGAGAATCTCAGATGGAGATTGACAGTGAGACAATACCTTCTCCCCCCTTCAGAAGTTCAAAGGGAGAGAAACATTATTCCAGTTAATCTAGTTTCTCCAGTGGGTATGTTCAGAGATATTACAATAGGGCATAAAATCCCTACCTAGACTCACTCCGCAAGAGGCAAAGAAACATACAAGCCTCTCAAGGCACATCCCGAGAAAGAAAAAGAGATTTTCGAGCTATCCTTCAGTCATGAGCCACTTCATTGAGGTTGATCCTCCTTGTCTTAGAAAAGAAGCAAGAGAACAAGTATGGAAAAATTCCATAACAAAAGAATACTAGTATATCTTAAATAATGATGTATAAGATATTATTTAGGGACCAGAAGGGAAGTCTGTGGTAACTTCCAAGTGGATCTATAAGATCAATCATGCAGCTAATGGAAGTGTCGATAAATACAAAACGAGATCTATAGACATAAGTTTCTCACAAATAGAGGGAGTTGTCTATGATGAGACACTTGATCCAGTAAACCCAACACACTTCCATCCATACTACCATCCATGAGTTGGAAACTATATCAGATAGATAGATTCTTGATGAGTTTGGATTTCATCAAAAGTGTTGGTGATCCAAACCTATATTATTACAGTGTTGGTGACGAGAGCCTGATTTTGATGACTTATTCAGAAGGTCTTATTGTTGGATACAAGTAATCCTCGACTTCTGAATTCAAGATGAAGAATCTGAGTATGATGCACTACTTCTTGGGACAATAAGTATGACAGAGGACCGATGAGATTTTCCCGAGTCAAGGAAAATATACAGTGAAAATATTAAAGAAGTTCGGTATGACAAGAATGCAAAATCCACCGTGATGGATTTAAAGAAAAAAATTGATGATGATTCAGACAAGACTGATCCACAACTGATTGGATCATTGATGTATTTGGTTAACACCAGACTTGATTCATGCCATGTAGTAAGTTTACTTAGTCACTTCATGAGTCAACCGAGACAGATTCACTAGACAACAAAAAAACATGTATTGAGATATATACAAGGCACAATTGGATATGGCCTGAGATATGCCTCTAGTGTGAACTTGAGTTTGCAGATTATGCCCATTCAGATTGAGTAGAAAATACAGTGGACTGGAAAAGAACATCTACTTGATGTTCTACCATGAAGTTTTCCATCGTTTCCTAATGCATTAGGAATCAAAACTCTGTGACCTTGAGTACCAGAGAGACAGAGTATATAGCAGTGAGTGTGCAAAGCAATGTGGCTTCACAAGCTTATGAAAGATTTACTTAACCATTGGATGGATCCTATGATGATAACTAGGAGCCGTGAATAAAGCTCCTTGAGAACCTAGTGTTTCCCAATGGATCGAAACACGATGAGATGAAATATTCTTATATCAGAGATATGATGCAGAGGAAAATCGTACACATGCAGTACCTTCCTACACATGAGCAGATTGCAGACATCTTCACCAAACTAACTTGGTGAAGAATGCCTTCCTAGTTGAGAGGGAGTATTGATGACTCTAGCCAAGAAAAAATACAGAATACATCCATGTGAGACTTGGCATGATGAAGAATGCCTCCCTAGCTGACAGGGAGTGTTGATGATTGCATTTATGTGAGACATTCTCCAACTTACAAACTGTGAGATGTGGATCATTGCAGCTATGTGAGTCTTTCTCCATCTTACAAACCTAAGAGAAAACCCCTAAGAAGGGTACATGGTTCCTACCTGAGGCAGAGCTAGAACGTAGAGATTGTTGGCATAGGGGCAGACCCACAGTTCAATGCTTCAACAATGCACCGACAAAACCCTAACTACTGGCCCTTTTGGCAACACCTGTGAAGCAGATGAAGTCTCACCCGAGGTAGAGGCAGGGGGGGTTGCAGGACTCAAGTGTCTACAACCTAGCTGGGACACATATATGTGATCACAATACTTAACATAGCACTTAAGAATTAACATTCATTAGTCTTTAACCCTTATTCACATCGCAGGTTAAAACCCTAATTATAGAACAATGCAGTATTAACAGATCAAACACTCTAAGCACTTAGCATAACCTCAGATCTAACATTCATTCACATAATAAGCACTAAGCATTCATAGATCTATCTACCATACATCAAGAATAGTGCACTAAGAAAATATAAACATAAGCAACATGAACAACATAGCACAAAGCACATCGACACAAGTTTGTTGCTTCCTATCCCTTGATGGTCTTTTTACAAGGCATGAGAAGGTACATTTCTATAAACATGTCAACTACCATAAATAAATAGCCATGTCCCATCCACGTGGTTGGTAAACGACCCACAAAATCCATGGAATTTCTTTCCCAAGGTCTAGTGGGTACTGATAAGGGATGGTATAGACCTTGCTTCTTGTTACTGGGCTTGATGGTACAACAAAGTATACACCCTCTAATATACCGTGCTACATCTTCTTTCATTCTGGGCTAGTACACATACCTCTGTAAGTTGGAAATTTTCTTCCTAACACCAAAATGTGATGCAACCTTGGAGGAGTGAGACTCTTTGATAAGATGGAATTGTTCACCTTTAGGAACACAAAGCTTGTCAAGCTTGTAGAGTATACCATTCTAGAAATTATAGTTATCCTTGTTGTCACCTTGTGTTGACATTAACTTGAAATTGGTCCATAAACATATGAATGTACTAGGTCTAGAATATCCTTATACCTATGATCATTTCTTGGGAAAGAAATCTTGGCATGATTACCAAGAATGCACCCTCTGCCAACTCCATTCTTCTTGATATTGAAATATGGAAGACTTATGTCTATCTCCCTCAAAATAGGAAATTCCCTATGATGTAGGTTCCCCATACTCTTGTGCCACACCTCACAAAAGATGTCACTGTTATGAACTAGGGCTAAAATATGTTCACCCTACAACTTATAAATATTAGCTTCTCTAAGACCTATTTCCTGAGTTGTACTTGGAATAGATTCCTTCAGTCTGATGAGGACTTGTTGGTTCTTGGAATCAACCGCAAATCCCTTATCCTCCATAACAAAAATTAAAATAAAGTTCATTTCGAGACCTATACAAAAAAATACATTGTCAAAATCAAATGAGTTACTTGAATCTAACTGGAAGGGAAAGTACCAACTCCTATTGTTGGTGTTTTTTTCCATGATTTCACACCTCCTTCTTAACTCTAGGGAGTTTAGACCCAAAGTTCATCTAGAGTTGACCAACAAAACCCCCAGAGAATCGACATATCAATCCTCGGCCAAGGCCATTGAAGGTCTCACCCGAGATATAGAAAGAATCATAGAGACCACAAGGTCTGGTGATAATAATGAAGGATTAAGCATACACATATCCATCTGGGCTGCTGGTTATATGACTCATATATGAAAATTTACTAGGACTAAGAAGTAAAACAATACACACACATATCCCAATCACATGTGACACGCATACAATAACTCAGAACTGCGACAACTTTATTATATCTTTCAATACAAAACACACAATATACATTAGATAGACTGTATCATACAACAACATATCTTCATATATCATCCATATAACGAACACAAATTTATATTTAGATACATTACAATATTACATAGGCTCAGTGTGAGATCGATACCAAAGACTCAATGAATCTCCTTTAAAACCTTTAGCTATCCCCATTTCTGATATCACTGCTTCCTTTTATAGCTTTCTCTTCTTGAGAGATCTGTCTCTTTCTACTCTGCTCCACTTGCTTTACTGAAAAAATGAAATCACACGCTTTTGGCACTTGCCTATAGTCCACATAGCCTTTAGGAATTAGGGCAATATTAACTTCCCTTCTAGATCATCTTTTGTCAGCTCCATGATCCCTTGTGCTGTTGATAGTAATCATTCGAGAGGATTTTCTGATGATTATTTTATTGATTCTGGTGTGCATCTTCTTGATTTCTGGTTTGCATCAAAACTGGGACCAATGCACATTTGATACTCTTTTATGCATGTTGCACGCTATCAAAAATCAGTCCAATGCACACTCCTTGTATTTCTTCCCGCATTACCTTATGCAAGCAAAAAAATTGGGAATGAGCACACACAACTTTATTTGTGTGCACATGCAATATGAACCCAAAACTTTGGGTGCCAACAGACCCCTACCACCAATACTTGGATTTTCCTCGAACCAACTGATTTAGGGAATTACCATGACAATGGATGGTACAATGCTTTTGAATTCCTGCACAAAGTCCTTATATTGGCACTCCGACTCATTCAAATGGCTTTGGAGATATAATGAAGATAAATAGATACCCCAGATTCCATGGATGTGACCTGGTATTTTTTCATGTCTGTGTTGTTGAGTTGCTCGATGAGAGGGTTGCAAGCTACTTGCATGTCAGAGAGATATGCATACTAGACCAGGTCCTTATCTTCCATACATGAAGTCATCTCTTGCATAGTTTGTTGCTCAACCCGATATATAGTGATCTCCTTCATTCTTGTTGTGATGGCGAGCATCGTAGTAAGGCACGCTCCCAAAGAGGAAAAAACACTCACGTCTCATTTATGTAGTGTGACCTTAGCCTCTGTTGCATAAGTCTTATCATAGAGAGTAGTGATCTCGAGAGGGATCTGTAAATGATCCCATAAATTGAATCTTTGAGTGACTAGCGCGACGAACCCCTAGGCATGGGTTTGAACCTCCTGAATGTTTGTTGTGGCCTGAGTGACCTGCTTCTGGAGTGTGGTCTCCTCCAACGTAATTTGTTGTAGTTGTTCCTAGAGTTTAATATTTTGGGACTACAAAACCTAAGCATGTTGGGAAACCTAGGAATAGGATTTGTTCAAAGCACTGACCATACCAATGTGGTCATTGAGAACAACCACATACTTGCCCTGAGTTCCACATGAAAAATTACTTCAACAATGTGTAAGTCTCATAAATTTTGTCGAGCATGTTCAACTTCCTGATGCACATGATATTTCTGATGTAATTAGGATCACATGGCATCATAGATGGAATGCTCTTTCTCATTGCAGAGGCATAAATAGGCTTGCTCTTGGTTGATGGATTGATGATGTTCTCCGATTTCATGGACCATGGTAATGATAAAGCTCTGGATTTTGGTTCTAGGGACCTGTAACAAATACAATTCGTTTCTAGCCAAGATTGAAGGGATGATCGTGAGTGGATTGACACTAAGAGATCAACACAGATTGACACTTGGAACTTCGATGGATGGATTAGCTGAAGAGGGGGATTCCTGTAGGGAAGCAAAAGAAAAATGTTGGCTGAGAATATGCATCTTCCTGATCATTTCATTTTGGGAGGCTTGTTGTCTGGCCAACTAGGCACAAATATATTTCATTAATTTCAAAACCTACCAACTTTGAATGGGGGAACTCTCTTTAGTTTTCATATGGGACACAATACACTAGAATTTGTTGAAATCAGAACGAGGTTTGGGCAGAGATGCGGGCAAGGTGGCTTCTTCTACAACAAGGGTTGGCCATGGTGGAGGTTAGGGATCTTGTTCGAATCTAGTCTCAATGTTTATTTGTGGTGCAGTCTAAGTTCAGGATGCCCACTTTCTCTTCTTAGCTATTGCAATGTCCACATTAGATCCACTAGCATTTTGAGATCATGCAATGGAGTTGGGAGATGACGTATTCTTGGGCTCAGTCGCATCCTTGGGTTGGTACTGGTCACAAAAATGGAACCATTGGTTGTGTTAGCAACATTTCTTGTCTTGGGCCTAAGAGCATCCAGGTCTGCAGGTTGCATGAAGAATGCCCAAGCGTAGCACGTAAAGCCCCATTTCAGGCTAAAAATCAAGTGAGCGGGCGAAAATACGTTGTCAACGACCCGGATTCATATATTAAAGCAGATTGACGGACGACGGGAAGCCACGGTTAGCGGAGTTGCACCGGGATTAGCACAATAGGTAGCATCTATATTGCATGCAAGAAAGGATATCAGTCGTCCATCCAAAGGAAACGCGGCATGAGATCTAGTCACGTCGGCATTTCGGCATTCGGGAGTTCGAAGGGTGAGGGTTTCACGTCTTTCTACATCTCGAAATCCCGAACCCCAAAACGTCGATAAGTGACTTTGAAACTAAGCCTATGGTCCTAGCACCCGGTCATGTCAAGCGAGCCTGATAATGGAGGCAACCCTCTTCTAGCATCAAATTCCATATTGACCGTCCCTTAGAAGGACACGCAGTGCAATAGTTGAGCCACAGGTGGGGCCTTTCGGGATTTTCATAGTGAAAGCGCCGAAGTCATCTTGACCGTCCATCCATCAATGAAACTTGGGCGCATTGGACTTAAGGGGGGCATGGATCTGGGTGCCTAAATCAGCGGCCGAGGCTTCATTCCGGACCCCCCTTGCCTTTTTTCCTTTAATCGGGGGGGGGGTTCCGAAATGGTGTGTTATTATTGTGGGGTCCCTTGCATGTCATGTCACCTTTGGTATCATCCTCCCCGTTGCCACCTGTTCTCCACCTACCGCCTCCCTCTTCCCCTGTCATCTATCCAACTTCCCTCTTTCCATCCACATGGCACCTCCTCAGCTCGTCGTCCTCTCATCTCCTACCATGTGTACCTCTCATTCCCAGTCACCTCCTCCTGTACTCCCGCACTCCATGCTCCTTCCTCCTCTGTCTTATTCAGACCGCATGGAATTCCTCAACTGATGTCACAGCTCCCATTTCTTCTCCATCACCTCCACAATGTTCACGCCTTTAACCCCCGTCACACCCTCATCCACATCCGCCATAGGGGTCCCTCACAACAGTCCAACGAAGTAGAGTCCAAAGAAAGACTGTTTGGCTGATCCAGGTGGCACCATTAGGAGACTTCCACGTCCCAGAAGGTAGAGTTGACCGAGGACGTCCCCAGTCCCAAGAATGCAGTTATGGCAGTTGTTGCTGGTGGTTGAGCGTCATCTCCGCCATAAAGAGGAAGGTCCGACAAAGGACTAATTCATGTCGACTCACCTGTAGAAGGACAGTTGAAATCTGATGGTGTCTGTCATAGGCGCATGATCATCCAGAGTTTGCATGCGCAGACTGTCAGAAGACATGCAGACGCAATGTTTTTAATGCAGCGTCTTGATTTTTCTACTGTTGTTGTTTTGAGTATATGAAGGCGTTTTCGCCATTTTGGTAGGTATCGATGGTAGAGCCAAGCTCCCGACTAAAAAGTTTTAAAATATACTCTAGTTCTCTGGTTATGCATCTATATGTAAGATTTCTTGTTTAATGACAGACAATTTTTCTACCCCATCTAGTTTTCATCTCATACTGAGGGAGTTCATGATCGACTGATTCACATGAATTATGGAAATTATGTTATGATAAAGGATTTATTGTGGCATTATTGTATTCTCTGGTTTTCTACATTTGAATGTAAGAAGATCTTGCGTTTAGATGCCTTCTCCTACAGTCTGTTAGAAACCTGATGTTTACTACAGACCTTCACATCTCTCTGATACAAGTCTTCCCCCTACTCACCCTTACTACAACTCACTATCTGAAGTTTATGCAAGACCTCACTTGCCCATGCATACCTGGCCTAGTTTCGGAGTTAGAACAATATCGTTTTGATTTTACTTCCATTCGATCACTCCTTTTACACACAAATTGTGACATAAACTGATGGGCATCGAGCTCTGCTCCTGCTGCAATCCAGGGGTGACTTCCGTCGCTGTTGCCGGGGACGAAGTTGAAAATTTTCCCCGAGATCGAACGACATTGAGCTTATGATTCTGAAGGTGCATCAAGCATCAGAGCCCTTGAATATTGCTACTGTGCACCTGGCAACTCCATGGTTTCGCATCACTGTTTCAGCTGTGGCTACTGTTAGCACACCTGAAAGATGACAGAGAGGATATTTCTCAAGAAGGTTGCAACAACTACTTTCTCAGCCTGGGAAGCTTCCTGGGGTAACAACAACGTAAGATCTGGCCTTTGATGGTGAACAAGGACCAGGCACATTTGCAGCTGTAAATCTTTCACCTGGCGACTCCATGATTCAAGGATCGATTAGTGACTCCACTGGTTTGGAATGGATAAAATCCTTGCTCACAGGTTTGCTCCTTTTAATTTTTCTGCTATTCCTGGTTTTCCTAATGTTGTCCCCTCTCCGAATGAATGGGGTGATTATTTGCTCATATTTGGAAAATGTGAAGAGGACAACCCTGCTCAACACCTCAGTGAGTTTCATGAACTCATGCATTAGTGGGAGATACATCATGAGGATGTATTACTGAAGATGTTCATGTTCTTGTTAGCAGGGGATGCACGTAAATGGTATCATTCTTTACCCCCTGCTAGCATTTCTTCACTCAGTGAATTCCATGCAGCTTTCACTGCCTATTGTCAGGAGCTTTATCCCTCTGAGTTGATTTTTCATAACTGTTGTGAGGGATACTACAACAAATGTATACAAGATAGAGCTGTCTCTTATGTAGGCTATGAGGATGATCCTGATGACCTAGATCAAAAATCAGTCCTTTCTCCTCCCCATTCGTCTACTTTGGGCGGAGTTATGGAACTGATAAAATCTATCACTGCCAGACTTGATAGGTGGGAAGGTGAACAATGTGCTGAGGATTTCCCATCCTTTGAAGCAGAGGCCCTTAGCAACTCTACTGAGGGCGATTATGAAAAAATCTTTCCCATGGGTCCTGTTTATGGTCATTATGAATCTGACCCATGGGAGAGCCAAGAAGAAGAAATCCTCCCAGATAGGATTATGTATGATGAAGGCTGTGATGATGAGGGCTGTAAGGATAGAAGACTGGGGGAAGAAGATGCTCTGAGTGAACTGATAGAGCATGTGAAATATCTCACTTCCCAACATGCAAGGTTGGAATCTGGAGGCAACAGAGAGGGCTTTCCAGTCCTTGAGGCACATGTTCTTAGTGGTTCTTTCGAGGAGATTATTGAAGATTTTGTAAACGCATTAACATCTGCCCCTGATGAGCTTGTTGTCTCAGATCAAAATGATGAAGAGGTAGTTGTGGAAGAGGATTGTTCTATTTTCCTTCACGAGATTTCTCACGATGTGTTTACATTCGGGGTTGAAACGGAGGAACGAGGGATAGTTCCATTTCTGCAAGTTGGAGAAGCTCTGTTCCCCCCGACTTTAATGATTATCTGGAAAAGGAGCAGCAGAACCCCACATCACCTTATGCTGATCAGAGCAGCCAGCCCGCTTATGACAGTTACGAATCAAAGTCTGAGCTCGATATGCTGGATTTCCAAGAGAAGGTCGCAGAACCTTGTCCTCTGCTCACTAAGGAAAATTATCATGAGGAAATCAACCGTCTTAGTCTTTCAGGAGACACTGAGCAGTACGAGGAAGAGAAGAATTTACCGGGGGGCCCTGTTTATGATGAATACAAATCTGACCCCGGGGAGAGCCAAGAAGAGGAGGAGGAACCAGAGGAGCAGCTGAGCGCGCATTTCATGTTCTATTCGGAGCCAATCAACGAACAACCACCGCCTGAGATTAGTGAGCCTGCGTCAGTTGACCTCCTACCTATGTTTATGAGAGATATTCAGCCACAGGTGGACAACTGTGTAGCACAGGCGGCTGTTTGTCGCCAGTTTTCCGAAATTCGCCACTCATTCTATGACTCTGTCGGTGGATACATGGAGTGGCATGTCCTTTGTGCTTTGGAGCCGCCCTATTTCATATCAGTTTCAGCCAGTAAGGAAGAGTTGAAGAGTGTAACCGTTCTGCTGTCACGGTTACACTAGCTGTTTATGATCATCGACAGAACGAAAGAGCTTCTTTCCAGGAAGCTGCTTGAATGGCTATGGTGGAAGTCTGCTTTCACCTAGCCCCATGTAAAGTTTTTTATTAGTTTAGGATTGTACATAAATAAGCTCCTATGAGCCTGTACGTTTAGTTTTGTTTTTTGGCCTGTATTTTCAGTAGCGGGATGTTTTGAGCTTGACTCCATAGCCCAACAGCAAGGCACTGAAGCTGCGGAATGAGTTCTTAGAGCATCACAAGGATGACTCTATCCCCCATGGAGCCTAATGTTAGCGACATTTATTGTCTTGGGCCTGAGAGCATCTATGTCTGCAGGTTGCATGAAGAACGCCCAAGCGTAGCACATAAATCCCCATTTCAGGCTAAAAATCAAGTGAGCGG
Organism: Picea mariana; assembly: GCA_032191745.1. NCBI lineage: Eukaryota > Viridiplantae > Streptophyta > Pinopsida > Pinales > Pinaceae > Picea > Picea mariana. The sequence goes on from JASDQU010219276.1 coordinate 17,425, forward strand.
GCAAAATTACGTTGTCAATGGCCCAGATTCATCTATTAAAGCAGATCGACGGACGACGGGAAGTCACGATTAGCGGAGTTGCGCCAGGATTAGCGCGATAGGTAGCGTCTATATTGCATGCAAGAAAGGATATCAGTCGTCCATCCAAAGGAAACGTGGCGCGAGATCTAGTCACATCGGCATTTCAACATTCGAGAGTTCGAAGGGTGAGGGTTTCACGTCTTTCTACATCTCGAAACCCCGAACCCCGAAACACCGATAAGCGCCTTTGAAACTAAGCCTATGGTCCTAGCACCCGGTCACATCAAGCGAGCTTGATAATGGAGGAAATCCTCTTCTAGCATCAAATGCCATCTCGACCGTCCCTTAGAAGGACACGCGGCGCAATAGTTGAGCCATAGGTGGGGCCTTTCGGGATTTTCATAGTGAAAGCACCGAAGTCATCTTAGCTGTCCATCCATCGATGAAACTCGGGTGCATTGGACATAAAGGGGGCATGGATCTGGGCAGCCAGGATCTGGGCGCCTAAATCAGCGGCTGAGGCTTCATTCCGGACCC
>JASDQU010219278.1:2212-14477 GCA_032191745.1 Picea mariana
AGCTGCAAGTAACCATTAAAGGAAACCTCAACCACTACCTGTACAAAGGCATGATTTGGTCTCTTTCAATCTTACAACATTAAATTCAAATTCAAATTTTGAAAAACGAGAGGGTTGCGCCTCTTCCTTTCATGAATGCGCATTGTATGTGTTGGCTGGCTGGCGCTTATGCTGAGTTGGAGCGATGCTCCTGCATCATACTCCTCAGTTGGAAAGATCATGAGCTCATGCTCCTGAGCTCCTCTTATCCAGTGTTGAAATCCACCTAGATCCCAAACTTTCCCTTGGAGCTGTCCTCTGGCTCCTCTCCAGCTATGTTGTTGTCGTTGTTGTTGCTTCTTCTTCCCTGTTGCTCTTGCAGGATCCCTTCTGCTCAGCTTCTCGTTGCTAGTAGTATCTACTGCTAAAATCAACATCAGCCTTATGATATGTTCAATTACCTCATCCAATTGCTCCAGTGGCTGGCTCTTTGTATGTAGTCTTCTCTGTCGCACTTCTGTCTTCTCAATGGGCAGATCTGCTTGATATCCCTTACTATATTTATCTCTCTTTATGGCACTAAGTGGCCACTCTACTGTAGACTCCAACTCTGCAGTCTTCTCACTAAACTGTTGCTCAGCTTCTTCCTCTGGCAGTTCTTCTGTTGCCATTTCTCCTCCTGGCATACTTCCAGCTTCTTCCAGCTTCTCTTGGGGCTGGTATGCTCCACTACCTGCTTCCAACTTAGCCTGTTGGATGTGCAAATTTTACACCATCACCCTTCTCTCCAGGGCTTCCAATTCTTCATACAGATCAGCAAAATCCATGATGTTTGCTTCCTCTTCTTCTTCTTCTTCTGCAGCTTCCAGTACTACAGTGATTTCCTGTCCAGCTTCCTAGATAGAAAATTTGAGCCATTTTGTTGAATGCTCATCTTCTGCTTCTTGGGAAAACATCAGTACCAGCTCCATTTCTTCCTCCATGACAGTTTATGTTGGTTGTCCTACTATTGTTGTTGCATCTACAACACATGCTCTGGACTCAACTGGGTTGCTTGGTAGGAACACCTCTATTCCTCCAATGATCAGAATTCTCTTCTGATTCTCTCATGTCAGCACTCCTTGCTAATTTGAACTCTCCTCTGAGTTCATGAGACTTTCGAACAGTCTCATCTCTTTCCCCTTGCCCACTTGGCAATTTGGGAATTTTTTGTTGCCCACCTGGTAGTCTATGAGATCGTCTGATCCCATCTCATTGCCCACTTGGAAATCTGAACGTTCACCACTGCCCCCTTGGCAGTACGCGATACCTTCCACTGATCTCTTTCCATTGCCCACCTGGCAACTTGAAAGTCCACTTCTGCCCACCTGGCAGTTTATGAGATCCTCTGTTAATCTCGTACCATTGCCCACCTGGCAATATGAATTTCTATGGTTGTCCTCCTGACAGTCTATGAGATCCTCCAATGATCTCATTTCATTTCCCACCTAGAAATTCGAAAATTCATCCCTGCCCTCCTGGCAGTTTATGAGATCTGAAACTGATCCCTCTTCCTCATCACTGAGGGTTTCTCTGACTTCTGGCTCACATATGCAAACCAGATCTGTGTCACTGAGGCTTTCAGCATACCTCATCCACTTCCTCAACTCTTGTTGATGTTTCCTGGCCAACAACTTTTGAACAGGCCATTTGGCTTTCCTGTTTAGAGGCCATTCGTACCTCCAGTGTACTTTTGCCTCTTGCTGCATCTTCAATGTCAGTTGTTCCATTCTCGCCCTTGTCTCAGCGAGTTCTTTTTCAATATCTGCTTTACTCATCTTCTAGTGGTCTCCTCTTCCACCATGCTCATGGCCCTCAGTAGCCATTTTCATCTTTCACCTGCCCTCCTGGAAAGCATATGGATCACTCTATGTCTGAGAGCATCTCCATGTCCTCCCACACCTCCCCTAGTTATCTATCATTTGTTGCACACCTTGCAACAATCACCACAAATCTTTAATATCCTACTTCTTTCATCTGTTGTATACAGATGAATCTTTTCTTCTGATTCCACTTGATGTTACCATAATTTCTCCCACCGTCGCTCCTTTGTCTGTGAACAAAGTAACGGTCTCCTCTTTCTCTTTTGCCTGAAATATACAGACAAAAATTTGCTCTTATACCACATGATGGTGTGTATCAGAGTATTTTCTTTATCTACTCTACCTCCCTCTGCCTGCAGTCTATAGATAGAAAGTGGCTCTGATACCACATGATGCAGACCCCCCACCTCAGCAGGGTTTTGCGACCTCCCGGTCTCTGGATCGTTCCTCTTCTAAGCCAAAATAGCTCTTCAGGCTCCTGTTGGAACCCCTTGAACAAATCCACAGGTCCCTTTGTCCTCTAGCACAGACCTTGAGAAAACCTATGCACGTGCTCAGCTTTCGATGCTCTTCTTTGTTCTGAACCAACAGACCTTTCGTGTTTCAGGGTTTCGGGACTCCTGCATGCGAGCTCTCCCAGGCCCCTTGTCCTTCCAACTCCCAGTATCTGAAATGTCGAAAAAGGGCTTAATGGCTCTGGATCACCCCTTAGCCTCCATCCATGTGACCACCACTCTGTGACCACACGCTTAATGACAAAGTGCTACCGGCCTTTCACGATTTGGGATTTCGCGATTCTGACTTCAACGATTTTTGGTCCTTCAAATTCCTAGGTCCCGAAATGTCAAAATCTACCCGTGACCACGGTCCACTTTTTGGGATTTCAGAATTAGTGATTTCGCGATTCCGACTACAGACAGTTCTTGGTCCTTCAACCTCTCGGGTCCCGAAATGTCAAAATACTACCCCTTGAGAGACCCTTTCGGGGCTTTCCCCGAACCTTGACCACTCACCATGTGTCCCCTTGATGAACGGTCCTGATGCTTTTGCAATTTCATAAGCTGGGACTTCTTGTCTCATGACTCCTTCTCCTTGAACTCCCGGTGTCTGAAACGTCGAAAAGGGATTGGATCTTTAACACCTGTCCTCCAAAATGGACGGCCTCAATTCTTTCGGGACTTGACGAGTCCTCTTCCCTCTGCTATTATGAGGATTAAACCCCTTGTACCTCCTTCTCGATCCAATGGCTATCAATCCTTGGTGCTAGATTTGACAGCCCAGATCCTTTTTCCTGTGCACCTCCCAGGGACTCAACCCTGTGCACATATCCTTGATCCAGCGGCTCTCAGGCCACCATGCTCCAGATCCGACGGCTAGTGTGATTTCATGAACCGGGAGTTCGTGATGTAGTGACTCCAAAATCCCTTGCCGCTCCAAACCCCAAACTTTGAAATAGCAAAATTCGAGTGCGAGATTTCATGATTTCACGAACCGGGAGTTCGTGATGCAGCAACCCCAAAATCCCTTACCGCTCCAAACCTCTAACTCCAAAATAGCAAAACTCAATGCCTTAGAGTGTTGGAAGACACTCAGCCTTAACCTCCTCACTGATCTGCAAGATCCAACGATTCTCACAACTTCGGCACTTCTTCCACGAAGTGTCTCCACCGTCCATACGGTTCCTCCCCCGAGGTTCTTCTGAGCGCTTAAATCCCTTGCAACTTGGTACGATTCTAGGGCTCTCAGGATTTCGGCACTTCTCCATGAAGCGTCTCCACCATTTGTTTCAGCCACTCTCCTACGCGACCTCCCAGAGGTTAAACTCTGTGCACCTTTGCCTAATCCAACGGTCGTTGGGTATTGGCGCTAGATCTGATGGTTCAGATCTATCTTCCTTGCGTGCTCTCCTCTTGAGCTTTCTTGGCTTTTTGACTTAGAAGATTTTCTAAGTCTCGAAGGTCTCGACCTTCGACTCCTCCTCTTGTGAGCCTGGTTCCTTTGGGTCTCGTCTTCGTTATAGAAACACTATCCCTTCTGAGCTTCGTCCTCCCGGAGATTTACTCCTGCACACACCTTGTGTTTGAGGATCTCGAATAACTCAAATTCGAGAAGTTTTCTTGAAAATAAAACTCCTTACGCCCACCTAGCGTTCTCCTGCTCAATGCACACCTTACAGAGCCTACAGAGTATTCAACAACCCTATGAGTGTCTTCTCTTCGACACTTCTCTTTTCTCAGAACTTGAAAGATTTCCTTCTGTGCACACTTGCACCAACTCAATGCCCTCCTGGCAGAGTTCTCTAGAACCCTCAATGATTATGTCTTCTCTCCAAACTCGAAAGAGATTTCCCTTTTGTGTACTCCATGCACCTCTGTTGATGAAGGTTCAATGCTATCACTCTTGATCTTTCATGAGGTTGTCTCACCTCTATCTACGCACACCTTGCAGACTATGTGCACTCCTTGCACTCGGAAACTCCAAGACAAGAAGAAATTGAAACTTATGCAATGCTTCACCACTTATGCATTTAAAACATAAAATGCATAAAAACATGTAAACACATACAGACAATTCATGGCAGGAAAAACTGCTCTTCTATTAATTCAGAAATGTCTATATAAGGTGTTTACGAAGGCTGGACTGTAACAAGTCTCAGCTCTCTCTCGAGACCTCTCTACTCTGGTCTCTCCTCCTCTCTCTACTCTAATTTCTTGTCACTCTCTCCGCTCTACTCCTCGAGAGCCTCCTTACAAAAGAGGGCTCTCTTGAGCTTATCCTCATCCACCACCTCTGTGCTATTGCTATCTCAGAGAGGCTCCTACTCCTATGGCTACATTACACAAAATGAAGTCACGGACCTGGTTGATCTAGACTTAGCTGGAGGTAACCATTAAAGGAAACCTCAACCACTACCTGTACAAAGGCATGATCCATTCTCTATCAGCCTTACAACATTAAATTCAAATTCAAATTTTGAAAAACGAGAGGGTTGCACCTCTCCCTTTCACGAATGCGAGCTGGATGTGTTGGCTGGATGGCGCTTATGCTAAGTTGGAGTGATGCTCTTGCATCACATATATTTGTAGAAGCCCAAAATTAGAAGTCTTTCAAGTTGTGAGTTGCAGCGGTTAGAGGTTGGGAAGAACATCTTGTTTGTGATTTATAACATATTATATGATTATCAAATGCAAAAACAATGATCTCCAATTTATCATGGACACATACTAGCTACAGAATTGCAATCCAATTTATTCCATTCATTGTTACAGACATGTTATTTCAATGAATTTTCGAAGAATAAAACTAGGCTCTCAAAAAATTGACTCTCAATAAATTAAAAAAAGGAAGCATTGTTAAAATTTTGGTATGCTCATTTAACCATAGACAATGTCACATAATTTTCACCCAACCATAGGAATTAACTATGCCACCCCCGAGCACACTAACTTTTTCTTAGATAGAATGATTCTGGCAAGCCCACACTAGAACCAACAGATAAAGCCTAACCAGAAACACCATTGTTGCAACAGCAGCACAATACCAAGAGAACATACCTCTACTAATATGTAACATATCGTTCTACTGAGCACACTTATACTGAATTATTATTTGAAGACACTTGTGTACAAGTGATCTAGTTATGGTGCATTATGATTTTGTTTCAATTATGAGTTATATATGATGATGATGATGTATTGTAACTTATTGTTACTTTCAGATGTATATATATTAACAGATATTATGGATGATTTCTAGTGAGTGTGAGGGATACATGACAGGTTATGGATGTTGATGGCATCAATGGACTTCCTTGGACTCCGGATTGAGTCAAGGAGTGGATTGTATTTTGATTGAGTATTTCATTTTACGCACATGTGATATATGATTGATTATAGTATGATTTATGTATATGGATTATTGACATTGTTTTTGTCAATGGATGCATGCTTGACGATGCTTGCTAATCTGACTCACATAAGGAGTAAAGGGGTCATGCACAAAAACCATACATTTGAGAGAGAAATGTGACAACGTCTCTGTCACAGCCTACTAGCACTCCCACCGTGACTTGAATTGTAGGTTAACGATTACCTAGTTCGTGAGGTGCATGATGCCATGAGGGCAGACTGAGACATACACTCACGAGGAAATATAATGGGTGTGCAATAAGGCGAAATATGTATTCCTTAGAATCCCTTAGTCTCTCACAAGGTTGATCGAGTGGAGTATTGACTTCAAGGGTCAGACAAACTTCTAAAACCAGTCAAAGGCGAGTGACACCCTTGAAGCACGAAGGTGAATATTGAAGGGCACATCGCGTAATTAATTTGTGAGTCAATAAATCTAGATGTCTTAGTGAACTTAATGAAATATTTAGACCTTGTTAGAACATAGTATTAATTAATAAGAAAATTATAAACTAGGAGCCTAATAAGAGTCTAATCATAAGTTTAAGACTAATTCTAAGTCTAATTTTAAATGAGAGACTAAATAAAAATATTAAATAATTTAAATTAATAGAGATAAAATCAACCTCTAGGAAAAAGAGTAATAAAAAGTAGAGGTAGGGTAAAATGCACATGTGTGCATAAAAATAATAAAGGGATTTTTAAAAATAAAAAGAAATTAAAACATGAGAGAATAGATGTACATATAGAGTATCATATTGAGTTAATCTCCCACAACTCCTAACTAAAAGAAGCCTTCTAATACAACTCTAACTAAGATCTAGTTAGGGGACACTCATTAAATGAGAATTTGGGGAACAAAGTGTCACATACTACTCTACTGAGCACACTGTTATTGACTTATCCTTTGAGGGCACTTTCTTGCAATTGATCTGGGTATGGTACATTGTGATTCCATTTATATTATGGGTTATATATGATGATGTTGAGGTGTTATGGATTATTGATTATATTGATGTATATCTATTGACAGATGATTTTGACAAGTTGTCCTAATTGTGTAGGACACATAACAGTTCAAGGATGTTGATGGCATCGATGGATTCCCTTGGACTTTCGATTGAGCTAGGAAGTGGATTATATCTATTGAGTATTTAATTTCACACACATATGTTGTATGATTGACTATATTATGATTTATGTATGGAATTTTTTACAGTGTTTTTGTCAGTGGATTTAGGATTGACGATGCTTACTATCCAACTCACATAAGGAGTAAAGGGGCCATGCACATAAACCATACATTTGAGGGAGAGGTGTGGCAGCATCCCTGTCACAGCCTGCTAGCACTCCCACCATGGTATGAATGTTAGGCCAACGATTACCTAGTTCAAAAGGTCCACGATAGCGTGAGGGAAGAATGAGACAGTTGCTCACGAAGATTTCTAAAGATCACATAATAAGGTGCATTCCTTATTCCTTATAATCCCTTATTCTTTCACAAGGTCGATTGAGTGGAGTGTTGACATCAAGGGTCAGATAACTTCCAAAACAAGTCTAAGACGAGTGGCACCCTTGGATCTTGGAGGTGTGTCTTGAAGGGAATGTCGTATAATTAAATTTGAGTCAATAAATCTAGGTGGCCTAGAAAACATTGCAATATTTAGACCTTGTTGGATTAACTAATAAATTAAACAATAGATTTTAGTTGAAAATCCTAACAAGAGTCTGAGCCTAAGTCTAAGACTAAGTCTAGGTCTAAATTTAAATAAAGGACTAAATGATTTATGACATGGGTTAAATATTTGAGATAAATCATTTTCTAGGAAAAATAAGTAAGTAAAATCTAAAGATTGATAAAATGCAAATGTGTGCATGAAATTAATAAAAAGGAATTTTACTAGAAATAAATAATAACTTGAGAGAATGAGTGTACATAGAATATAATATTGAGTCAACCTACCAGTAGTCTAACTAGAAGAAGACTCCTAATTAAACTCTAACTAAGATCTAGTTAGGAGACACTCATTAAATAAAAATGTGGGGAACAAAGGGACACCTAGGAGTGAAAATAGGAACACATTGAGGAATGTGAGAGATTTTAACCTTTTTAAATAAAATAAAATTGGTAAATATTGGTGTAACTTGGGGAGAATGTGACAATTGTGTGAATGAATAATCAAAATTAAATTAACTAAAAAGTTAATTATCTATGCATGAGGACATGTGTCAGTGAAGAAATTCTATAAAAACAAATAAGTTACAAGGGAAAGGGATATGATTTCCTGAGCATTGTTATGGTGCCAAATTTTGACTAGATTGTGTTTTACTTGTGAGAGTTGGGATACCAAGCTTGTAAAAAGACTAGAAGCTCTTCCTTGCAAGGCAAGTCTTGGAGCTATATTTGTTGGTTTATTGTGTGTGTCCCCTTTGTGGCTCAAGGGGCTAAGGGGGAAGAATAGTACCCCTAGCATTGGCTGGGAGGTATCGGTGAAGTCTCTATGATTAGCAAGGGAAGGAAAGGAAGGAGCGCAACACTTGAAAGTCATCTTCATTTCGCAAATTTCATTGGTCCTGGTATTTATGTATTCTAAATTTAATTATATTACGAGTGTATTAATATAATAGATTGATAGAGTCATTGTAGAATCATTTTAAAGTCTTAATTCCAAGTGTTACGTTTTTTACCAAACGAATAATTGTAACAGTGTTTATATTTTAATTATTCATTATAATTTTGGAATTTTTCCGAACTCTAATTGAATGGCCTGATCCTCATTGCAAAATGTAAATTTATATTGTGTATATTCTATGTTTAAAGTATGTATTTTCATCCATATTTGAAGTACGTTTGATCAGAGTTTTTAGTTGAGACTATGTTAGGAAATTTAACTGTGCATTGTTCGTTGTCAATTAAGGATTTAGTTTCGATTTGTATCGTGAGTTTCTTTGATAAAATTCATTCGAAAGCCTAATTTAATTCACATCGTTGATCGTCTGTTGATTTTTGTTGACAAATCAATTCCATTGGTAATTTGGACCTTTGTTGATTTACATTTAAATCCTAATTAAATTCTTATCATGGGATCTCTGTCGAATTGTATATTGGATCCAAAACCTTGTATCCTTTTCCTATGAACACTTATGTCAATTCAAATTTGTGGTATTATGGACCTCTATGGAATTTCATAAAATCCAAAATTTATATCATGTTTTTCTCTATCAAATTTGTTGTTAAATCTGAAGTACTTGTAGCATGAATGTATGTGTTAAATTGAAGTTAAATCCATAGTTTTCGGGACCGAGGGAATCATGTTGAAGTCTCTGGAGTTTGAATTTTAACTTGTTGTGTGTTAGCCCTTTTTCCTTGACAAATTCATGTATGTGACCATGGGACACAACCTAGTTCTAGCCAAAAAGGGTGTTATTCAGAGCTCCTGGACTCTGGTGCTCCGGAGGCTTTTCAACTTAAACACTCCTTTCCACCTGAAGTGATTACTGAACGAATTTGGTCATAAAGCGAATTGAACGGTAGTTTTAGGTTAATGCTAACCTTTCACTTACCTTCGTCAATGATTATAGATTTAATCTAACAGCTAGTGGAGAAATTTTGGATCCGAAACAAAATTTAATTCTCGTTTTCAGAATCATACAACCACACAAACACAAATTTACTTGTCACAATATCTTGATTTAGAAAGTACACAAAAATTTTACAGAATCCTCTCGGTGGTTGAGAGTTTCTCTTTCAAATTTATATACATATATATATTATGCTAACTCATAATGTATGATAACTTTATTTGTGCATTGGAAGGCTGTCAAATTTTAATTAATGACTGATGCTTGTATTTCCTTGGGAAAAGAGAGATATTTGTTAAATGGTGACTTGTAATTAATTGATGAATTTCATAAGGATATGGCATATTATATATATGATGGATAGTTATGGTTTTTATAACATTTAAGGGAAGGAAAAATTGACTAGTGTTTGGGATTTAATGATTTAAATTATGTTATGATTTAGTACTTTATTGATATTGATCCTGAGTCTAGATTTGAGTTTAGATAAGAGAATTAGATGATTCCTTGTTCCTTGGAACAGTTTCCAGTATTGAGACCTTAAGTAGTCAAAGTAAATCGGATGAATCATGAACTTGAGTGTTGATTATGTGTCTTGGAGGTCCTAACCTTGCAGGTAGATTGGATGGGTAGATTTTCTTGATTGCCTTGTATGATGATTATTATGTTATAAGAAATGATGTTGTGTGATGAAACTGGTTGTGGTTGATCTTGAATAATCATGATATTGTACTCTTTTTGTATGTTATGCTATGTGATATGGAAGATCCTTAATACATTGAAGTTGTTTATAAATCTAGTTGTGCAATGAGAGGAATGGAATAGAATGTGTATTGTTGAACTATGTTAATATCATGTTTCACTTGTTCAAATGTTTTTTTATTAATGTTTAAAATATATATATTTCATGTCGTTTCTCAATTACTTTAAGATATAACAAAGGTGTTGTTACATATGGTATCAGATCCAATTCAACCCTACGACATTGGACCATTACGCCATCCACTACGTTAAACTAAATGATTGAATTAGATCACTAATAAAGATCTGATATTTTTCTTGCAGGTAATCATGGTTAGAGGACGTAGGGGAAGTAGATGACGTGGTGCTAGAGGAAGAGGCATGACACCTCCGATAGTACACATGCCAGAAGGGTCTAACCTTCAGGGAGATGCGTAGAATACTGAGACAGAATAGGTTGTTGTGGGGGATGTGGTAGGTTTGATTAGATCCTTTCAAAGGATGTTCAAGGAATTAATTAACCGCCTGTATCGAAATGAGGGTAGAGAATATGTACCTAATGAGGGTTCACACTACACTCCATCTGGTACTGGTAGTATGCATAGAGAACTTGAGAAGGTGAAGTTTCATGAATTCATGGGTGCCATGGACGGCTTAGACGTCGAGGCATGGTTGGAGAATATGGTGATTTGCTTCACACTTCATGATTACACCTCCAACATGAAAGTATGCATGGTGGTATTTTAGATGAAGAGGAGTGTTATTCTATGGTGGAAGACGTTCCTACCTCAACTAAACATAGTCGTCGAAGACGTATCATGGGAATTGTTCGAGGAACGGTTCCAAGAGAGGTACTTGTCTGAGGAATTCATTGAGCATCAGCTTAATGAGTTCAATGTCGCATGATAGGGTAGTTGTATAGTTCCATAGTATGAGGCCATATTCATGGAGCTACTTAGATATGCTCCACATCTGAACATGGAGAAGTTAAAGGTAAACAAGTTTATGTTTGGCCTTAACTTAAACATTCGTGCAAAGGTACAAATCCTAATGTCTCATTATTTACACGATGCAGTTCAGAATTCCTTCATAGCTGAGGAAGATTTGAACAGCGAGGTTCAGGGAAGGACTCCTTCTAAACAAAGTGTATAGGATACACTAGGAGAACAGCAGCACCAGACACCAACCAGACAAGCTTCAGGGCATCGAGATATGCCCAAAGGACCTATGTTCACAACACCATGATGATATACTTCTCATCATAGGAATCCTTATAGAGGACCATAGCAGTAGTAGCAGCGTCGACCACAACAACAATAATTTAGGCATGTTCAGCAGAACAGACCAAGATCACTGGTTGTTAGACCATCATTTTCTTCTTCGGAGATCAAGAGCACTAGACCAAAGACTAGATGTTGGACATGTGGTGAGCCACATTACCAGTGAGACTGTTCAATTGAGAAGGCCAGAGTGGCCAGATCATTAGCACCTACTACAGTCATATATTTGGGTAAGTCCCGCAGGATACATGCAGCGGTGGACAACTGCCAGGTTGAGAATCATTCCACTGTGCTAGACATGTCAAGTACAATTGCAGACCAAAACTACAGTATATTGATAGATCCAGGTGCTATAGAGAGCTTCATCTCTAGTGTAGCATTGAAGAGAATTAAGATAAAGGTATTCGAGCAGGACGAGTTCAAATATGTATAAATGGCATCGGGTGCTAAACTAAAGGTTGGAGGAAAGGTTACAGATTGTAGAATTAACTTGGGATAATTTGTAATGAAGGTGGATATTTATGTCACGATCTTAGGATCTTATTACATAGTGAATGGTATGGATTGGTTGGAGTCGCATGAAGCGATACTTAACTTTAAGATGAAATAGTTAAGTTTGACGGATGATTTGTGACAAAGTAGAGTGACTGTAGGAAGAAACTAGGAAGTGTCCTTGAGGTTTATTTCTTCCCTACAATTGCAGAATATTATGTGCAAGGTATGCAATTTATATGCAATCTTAGCGCTAAATGAAAAGGGTGAGGCAAAAGGACTATAAAACCTTCCTATAGTGCAAGATTTTGTTGGCATGTTTCCATAAGAGTTACCAAGTTTACTGCTCGAAAGAGAGTTGGAGTTTACAATCAACTTGAAACCTGGAACTGAATTGATAGCGAGAACAACTTATAAGATG
>JASDQU010219280.1:0-12107 GCA_032191745.1 Picea mariana
AAGGAGGTTTCCCCCTCGAAGAGGCTTATTATCTGAAATTATCTTTTTTTCAAGGCGTTGAGTACTTTTTATGAGGTTTTTGTATGCTATATTGATATTTGGTTCTTAACAAATCGCATCGCGAGACCGACCTTTAAATCAATGGTCATCGGAGTTCCCCTTGTGACCTAACTCTTGAATTCCCCAATGGGAGCACCTCCAATGAACAACCCAAATTTGATTAGTGCCATCAGTCGATCCCCCAAGAAGATCAATGGTCCAGATATTCTCTCAAGTATTAAAGCCTCCCTACCAGGGGTCACATCAACATGCTAGAAAAGCACTGTCAGGGCCAATCAAAGAATTCCACGTGAACATGTGGAACCCATCGGAAGCACAGGTAAATATATCAAAATTGTGTGGCACATGTCCCATTGACCTGCCACTTTAGTACCATCATGGACCAATGAAAATACGCCAAATTCCCAGGGTGTTGTCAGCATCACCTTGTCAATTCCTTAACCGATTGTGGATTTTGGTTGAGTAAAAATCAACGACTCTCCTGGTTTCAATGAAAGATCAATAGTTCCATATTCCATTGATAGATGAATGTATCACTTCGCGTCAGCGAAATATTAACGATGGAGATCAACATTAATATCATCGTCGACAAAGCGCAAATAAAATATCCCGATGCAATTTTTCACAGTGCCAATGATGACATCGTCATCGGTGGAATGCAGAAGAGATGAAAACTAGGCATGCCAATAGGGCACTATCAGAACTAATTTGGAGCTTCCACATGGACATGTGGAACCCACCACATACATATGTAAAAATCGCAAATTTGAGTGGCACGTGTCCTACTGGTTTACCACATCAGTGCCATCGTGGACCAATGAGAAGGTGCCACATGTCCATGGTGGAATCAACTTGAAAATGTTCATGTGTTAGCCTATTTTTTCTTTTGAACACAGAGATATTAGTGACCCTCGTATGATATCTTGTTCGTCCAATCAATAGTTGAGATTAGTCTTCATAGTCATCTTATCAGAGTCTCGTTTGAGCCTGATCTTTCAGCACTTCGAATGGAGAACCTCCTATGGATGGCCCAGATCTCATTGCGCACCAACTATGTCTTGAGAGATCAACAACCTAGATTTTATTGTTAATCTCATAGCCTCCTGGCTAGGTGTCACGTCATCCTTCCAACAAAGTACAGTCAAGGCCAATTAGATACTTCCATGTTGATAGGTGGAACCCACCAAAAGAACCCAAAAGAATATTAGGTCTGGGTGATATGCGTCTCACTCTCCTTCCATGTCAAAATCCTTGTTGGCCAGTAGAAATCCTCCATGTTTCCAAGATAGCATCAGCATGTTGATCTTTTCCTTAGCTAATTTTTTTTTTTTGACCACCACGAGATCAATGGCCCACAGTGATTCTCAAACCTCTGATGGTCCATCCAAATTTATCTTGTCGAATCACTTTGGATTTCCATATGAATCCACACATTGATAAATCTGATGGAGTACCACTAATCAATCGTTCATATTCAAGAAACTGTGCCCCTCCCTAGATTGACAGTCTAGATCTGATGTTTGATCCCAAGTGTTCTTGTTCAGGTGCCATGTCACCCTACCAGTAGAGCACTTTCAGTGCTACCAAGGGTTTCCACATGGACACTTGAAATTATCCAAATATATAGGGAAACACATTAAATATAGGTGACATACATGTCATATCCCTCTTCCACATCAACATCCATGCGAACAAATGAAAAGATGACATGTGTCTGTGAGACCTGGTTGACGACAGTGATGGTGTCATCAATTCTTAAGCAACTCCAGGCTTGGTCAAAGAAAATCAACGACCCATGTTTTATCTCGATCATAGATTATCAGTCCAAATATTCTTTTGGACCTCCTTGCATAGCTCTAAATCGACGATCAAGATGTAATTTCAGAGCTCCCTCATCAGAGTCTTGTTTGAAGCCTAAACCTCAATAGCTCTGACGAGTGCAACTCCGATTAACGGTATAGATTTCATCGAGTAGATCCGACGACTGTTGAGTTTTATACCTTTACAGACCTTGATTACTCTAATGGGACACTGTTGGCAGCCACCAATTCCGTCAAATTTTATCATAATTAAAAGTCATCACAAAGAGATAAAATCTTTCTGTAGCTGCCACCTCCTTACATTTATAAACGTTTATGTCTTTTGGCCTCAAGGAGACTTATTGGGCTAGCTTATTATATAAGTTTTTTGTTTTTATTTTTGTTTGATTTGTTTAAATTTCATGACTGCAAGCATGAAACTGAAACAAAAACTTGGCTTGGGTAATCATTCTACAGTTTGTGATTTCTTCTATTCTTTTACCAAAGAGATTACACTTTAAGGGAACCTATATGTTTCAAAGTTTAAGTTTTATAAGCTCATTCATTAATCAACTGCCACATTTTTCTGTATTATGGGATTATCTATGGTTGATTGTATGGTTTGATTATTTGATATGCATAATCGCGATGCAACCTTGGATTAACAATTGATATGTGCTCTTTGGTCTATCAGTCATATCGCTTTCATGTCACTTGGTACAGGTCTGATGTAACCATGAATACACCTCATCCTATTGTCCTGTACGTTTCATGAACCTTATTCATTTTTTGAATAGGCATCAGATAGTGGTTGGGGTTTAGTCTTCATTGTGCGTAATGGTTCATAGGCATGCGTGTCCTCTAGTTTTTTGTCACTCCAAGATTAAATTACCAAACATGATAATCGTCCAAGTTCATAGGTATCGGGTTGTTTCAGTTTTCACAGACCTCTCCTTATTATTTGTCTATTGGGAAACAAATCCTCCCTCCCGTGGTATCTACTGTGTCTGTTTGATAGCTACCATGGCCCTTGTGGTTTGAATTGAACTTAATGGTTGTCAAGCCCTTCTCTCCCACGACGATGCCATAAATCATTTGCAGGCTCACGGTTGGGATATTTTCATCCGAAAATTTGAAGGTTATAACCTGGCGATCGCACAGGCCTTTGCTCAAACGTTTGATGGGTTTAGAGCCAAAGTTGGGGATCTGCAATTGGAGGTCACAGAGGACTTTATAGCTCGGGAAATAGGACTATCATAGGAAGGCAAAAAATGGTTCAAAATTAGTAAATTGGAAGATGTGCCTTGGAGCCTTTTCATGGTATCTCAGAAATCTACATGCTTCCCTAAAGGTATTCCTATTACCCTCTTGAAACCTCGATGGCATGTCTTTCCTTTCATTCTGAAACAATTTATAACATGCGAGGGCAGGTATGGTTTAGTATTTTGATACCACATCTGACTGTTGATGTTGTTCCTAGGGTTTAAGATAAACATGCCCTTCTATTTGTTGATGAGCCTGTATAAGATGTCAAAATGTTATAAGAAACAGAGATTGAACCCTCTATCAAGCCTCTTTCACCACAGGCTTATAAGAATTTTGTTGCTAATTAATGATATTTCTGTGGTTGGGATTTTTAGTTTTGATCGGAATAGCCACAGTTTTGTCAATAGACTATCGACATTTTGGATCCAAATCAGGATCCATCTTCAGGACATTGAGCCTGGGTTAAAAAGATGAGAAGAGATGGTATAAATACTGGAAGTGTGGGGAAAAAACTTAAGTGTCGCCTAAGTTTTTTTTTTTTGTAGAATTATTTCATAAATTCTTTGTTTAAGATTTTTAGGGTTTCTTATTTTGGTTATTTAGGGTTTATGTTAATTAGTTATTAATTAAAGTTTTAATGTTTATTTATGTTCTAGGTTTTTAACTATTAGGTATTCAAGTGAATTATTTAAGTTTTTTTAGGGTTGACGTATATAAATTTTTATTTTTTAATAAAATGAATTGTTTGTTTAAGTTTATATTAGGGTTTGTTTAGGTTTATATTAGGGTTTCTTATTTTGGTTATTTTAGTTTTAATGTTTCTACTGAGTTATTTTTAATTTAATGTTTTTGTCTTCATTGTAATTAATTATTATTAAATTAATGTTTTTGTCTTCATTTTAATTAACTAAGTTCTAGGGTATGATTTTAAGTATTAAGTAAATTATTAAGTTATTAGGGTTTTCCCTAAATGTTTTTTGATTCAAGGTTATAAATTATAATTATTAATTAATTATGTTCATAATAGGAATTAAGTTATTTAAGAGTTATTAAGTTATCTTAGATTTTTAATATTAATATTTAATGTTATACATAGAAGCTTATATTCAAAGGCTTGTTTATTTAATAAGTGTTTTTATTCAGGTGTGATTAGGAGGGGTTATTAATTAATATGTAGTATTGTATAAAAATTATCAATGATTACTGTTGTTGCTATCGATCAAGGGGAGCCAATTTTCACTTAGTTCTAACCCACTATCCTTGTTTAGGTTACCAGGATGTTTTTGGATTTCAATAGATTCTCTAATACGTCATTTGAAGAGGTGATTTTCTTTGGCGAGCATTTTGGTGTCTTCTAACCTGTCTCAAGTTGGGGACACCTGGGAAAACTTCCTGTGTCGGAACAAGTTTTCCCTACCCGAGAGCACAGTGAACTCACCTTTGCATTCAAATGTAACCCCCAATCTTGATAACCCCATGACCGAGAGCCATGGTTTAGATTCACATAATGACTGTGATATTAGTGAACCAAATTCAGTTGCTTTGCAAACCCCCCTGGGTAAAAAACCACAATGTATTTCACACCCATAAAATCGTTAGAAGAGGTAGTGGATGTATTAAAAGAGAAGGTTTATCCTACTCTTGCTATTGAGTCGAATAAGGACATTAGTGACAAACCTACTGCTAAGAAAAACCATAAGAGAAAGAAACAAGATAACTTAGATTTGAGTTTTATAAACAAGAGATCTGGTCGATTAATATCTAGGAGTCTGAGAAATCGAAAGYATGRTCATTTGAGCTTGATCTCAGTGACCGAGGTCAATGATMACTGTTTCGATGAYGATATCAATGATTTCCTTGCACGGGAAGATACASATAACCRGTTTCTTGAGAACAAAACTGTTGGTCAAGCTGTGCAATATGAATTTTTTTCTAGACTACCTCTATTTCAAAAAGGCCAAGAGGGATTTTTTGGCATAGTCCATGATTTGAAACAAGCCATAGGAAGSACYGAAGCAACCATTATTGAGTACGCTCAACCTCGGCCTGCTATAGTGCCRATACACTGTGACAATTGTTTGGACTSGGTAGAACTCTATTACAGKGACATACCATACTTACAGGCACAATTAAAACATCTGGTTGCTCACAATTCTCTACTTGAACAAGAAAATCAAGAGTTGAAGGCATGCACAGATTGGGMAAGTAAAAGGGATAAAAGATACGGTAGTGTAATTATAAAAAATGCAACCAACTTCAATGCCATCATTAATTCAGAACTATCCGATCCTTCACTGTCTAATTTACAAAATGGTAAAAGTGATTTTTGATTTTATTTCATTTCATTTTGTTATAAAAGTCAAATAGGAAGATTTAGTTTTGATTTTCTTTGTTAATATAAGACTAGCTACAAAATCTCATGATTTTGTAGCCAATCTATTTCTGAATGTTAGTTGGCATTATTTTCTAAATATCAATTTCGTTTTTCCATCTACAAGAAAATGATAATTATGGTGCTATTCATAAAGAGAAGCCATCTTGGATTATGCATTGTACAGGCTACTAGTTTTTTTTTGTTTGATAAAACTTTGTCATTATGTAATAAATTTTGATAAACAAATTCCTACTGGAATAGTTTCATGTTGTACTATTTTTGTAAAACAATCTATTTTGGGGGGATTACACTCTATCTTGCATGATAAGAGTTTGTTAATCCAAAACTAGTTTAAATAGTGATCATTGTTAGTAGTGAGGACAACGTTTTTTGGGATACAGTATGGACATGTGATTTTGGGAACTAATATGGGAAATCTATTCATCATAGGGCTTAGACTTGTGTGATGCTTATTCCATTGTGTTCTTCTATTGCCTCGGTCTTATGAAATATTATTATTTTTTATGCAGCTTTAGCCTAGTCGTCATATGGTGTTTCATATTGTTAAGCATTTAGATGTTGTCCATAATTTGTTATTTCATTTTGTATCTGTGATCAATTTATCATTTGATTATTATTGAATTTAATCCAAATGTTAGATGATGGATAATATTAATACTTTGAATTGAGTTTCCTTTCATTCTAAGTTATTGATTATCATCAGATCACAAGATTTTTATAGTTATCATTCTGCTGTTATATTCTTACTCCAATACATCAAACACTTCTTGGAATTTATTCTGGAAGTACTAGTATTGTTTTGTCATAGGTTTCTCTTACATGCAGGACAAGTAGGAGCTCAATCAACATAGGAATATAAACTTATTTTAGTCGATTGGTTACATGTTAGTCTGTGTGTTATTTAGTCAAATTATTTATTTATGAAATTATGATTACATGAATTAGCTTTGTCTGTTTGTGTATTGTTGTTTCAATTGTACTTGCTTGTTATTTATTAGTTTTAAATCTTTGAATATTCAAAAAGAAAATAGAAAAATGTATGTGCTTTGTTTATCTCTTTTAGAAACACTTTTAAGAACATTCATTTCGCAAGATTTCAAGTAAACCTTGAAAGTTGTATATAGATTGTTTATAATCATATGCACATACTCATGTTTTTATTAGAACACTTGTAATTAGTAAAATTATATTCTTAGTATCATAGATTTTAGATTAGTTTCATTTCTTTTATTACTTTTAGGACTTTAGTTGGCCAACGGAGCCATTAAACCTGTTGGGTCATTTCATTCCAAACGGCTTGGGTTAATTGGACAAACCCAGTCCGGATTTGACCCTCCAGTTGATGATGTGTCACTTACGCCCGCCAAAAAATAGCACTAGAATGAGGGCCTGAAATTAATTGATGGCACATGGAGGTCGTAAGACTTCCCCACACACTCGCACTCCCGTCGTAACGCGTAGTCGCTCCAACACAAACGTTACACTTGAAACAACAACTACCTCAAACGATAACCATGATATTCTTGTCGAACCAGTGACACCACTCCCTCAAGGGATTGACGTCCAAGAAAGTTTCCACTAGTCACTTATAAGAACTCAAAGTGCCTTATCTCGTATTAGACAGCCTGTTAGGAAAATCAATCAACCCCTTGACTTTACAGATATTCAAGAACAAATTCAAGGCATTGGTCTGCCCGAAAACCCTTTAGGTGGAAATACTACCAATCCTATTGAAATGCTTATCCATGGAGCTAGAGGATCTGGTATCCCACCATCCCCACCTGGTTCTTCTCCATCCTCTTCAGGAGGAGATTCTTCAGATGAAGACAATTCTTCATATAAACCATCTTAGCCTTCGACACCACCAAATCCCATGGAAAACCAAAATAATCCTACCAAACCTTGCCTCGATCAAGATGTTGTGGTTGTACCTAGACCCCAACACCTGCTACCTAAACATCTGGATAAATGGATACCCAAATTTGATCCAGATTTGAAGCAATCAGTCGAGGATCACATCAAGAAATTTATGCTAGCCATTGGACTCTAGAGTGTCAAACACAAAGATGTAGTATGAATATTATTTCCTTATAATTTTGAGGGAAATTCCTCAACCTGGTATTTTGTTCAACAGCCTCAGACCATCGTCTCTTGGGACAAGTTTGAAACTTATTTTTTGGAAAAATTTGGAGATGATAAATCTCTGGAATTCTTGGTTATGGAATTCTCTATCTTAAAAATGAACCTTAAAGAAAAAGTGAAAGAATTTAACCAAAGGTTTCTAACTCTAAAAAACAAAATCCCTATAGATTCGATGCCTGCAGAAATCTTAATTGTTTCATATTATACTAAGGCCATGCATAACAACATATCCATATGGGTTAAAAGGTCCAAAAAGAACACGTTGTTTGAATATTTTGAGGAGGCAAGTCAAATTGAGAAAGATATATTGAGATTAAAATATAATCTTAGTAGTGAACCTGAAACAACTTCATCTGCTAAGAAGAAAATAGAAATTCTCACTAGGCCTCCTCAACCTAAAAATCAACAAGAAACATTAGACCTGGAGAGCTTGTAGAAAGCTTTCCAGAAATTGTCCAATCAAGTCGTTGACTTGAAAAGATCAGCCGAGGAGGCATATACAAGAAAAAGAAGTTTCAAACCTCCTTTTTTGAAAGCCTTTCCTTCCAAACCGGCCAAACTGGACCACAAAAGGTTTAAATTTTGAAATTTTACAGTATTCTTTGCAAACGATATTAGAAGCGCATGACAATTCTGTTTCTATTCCTCCTGAAAATTCTGATGATATAGTTGAGTAAGAGGTACCAGAAGAGGAAGACTCATCTCCTTCTGTTTTCGAGCACTAGTCAGACTTTATTTTCCAAGAAAATTTTGAAACTGTCCACCCCTACAACACTAGGAGTAAAACACAAAATAAGACTCCACCCGAAATAGGTAAAAATATGTTTCCAAAACAGTCAAAGCAAACTGAAATTAGACAGAGCCTAGCTACCCAATTTTAGAGTATGATTTAATTGAAGATCTAAAAAAGTTAAGGGAAAATATTTATGTTTTTGAACTACTGAAATTTCCTTTTATTATGCAGAAAATGCTTCAAAGCATTGTTGAAAACAGTAAAAAGAGTGATGTTAGCAACAAAAAATCGACAGAAATTGATTTAAACATAGCTAAAAATGTTGGAACTAAAAAGACATTTGAACATCAAGACAAAAGGGACTTAGCAGAAAAAACTGTAGGAGATCTAGATAAAACTATTTCAGGGACATCAATAAAAAATCAACAGAATTATGTTGTTTCCACACGAAAAAATGTCCCCCCTTTTTTATTGACTTTTGAAATTTTTAATAGGAATGCATATAATTGTATGGTTGAATCTGGTGCATCATCAAATGTGATGCCTCTGTCTATATGCCAACAAATTAATGTAGAGGTAAAACCTTCTGACCTTAAAATCATTCAGCTATATCAAAGGAATGTTAAAGTGATCGGTGAGCTTAAGAATGTGCTGATTAGATTATCATCCAATTCTAAAGTTCATCAAATAATTGATATTATCATTGTTGATATTATTGAATTTTATGGTGTGTTTTTAAGCAGAGATTGGTTCGAAAAGATGCACGGTTATTTTGCTACAGATTGGTCTCACTTATGGCTACCTGAAAATGGACAACCCAACAAAATCAGAATAAACAAAGAATGTTATCTTAAGCATACCATGACATACCTAAACGATCCAAGTGAGCCTTTCGTTACCTTCGCAAATTCGTTTGAAACGCAGGGAATGAATACCTTTTTTGGTAACTTCATGACTAAAATTCCCTCTATCACTGATCCAGAAAAACAATCTAAAGTTACAACCTATACTCAGGCACCAACTTTGTCGAATATGCCAAGTACTGCTAATGATGCACAAATTTGGTCCCTGTATTTTGATGGATCCAAATCCTGAGAAGGAGAAGGTGTTGGTTGTGTGTTCATCAACCCTATAGGTAATAAAACTTTTATTGCTTGTTTATTAGAGTTTGAATGCACTAACAACACAACTGAGTACGAAGCACTTCTTCAGGGACTTCATAAAGCACTGGACATGGACGAGCAAAATCTAGTAGTATTTGGTGATTCAAAAATCGTAGTCAAACAGGTAAGAAACGTAATACACTACTTATCACCACATCTAAAGAGTTACCAAACCGAGGTATGGAGTTTAATGCATAAATTTTTATCATTTAATATAAATTCCATCCCTAGGATGAGTAATTCAGAAGCTGACTTACTAGCCAATCTTGCTTCTAAATTGTTGTCCACTGAAGGTATTTCTTCTAATGCATTCTCGGTTGAATTGTTATTTAGGCCATCGGTTCCAGACAACATCACAAATTGGATATTATTTGATGACGATCAGAAGATCATCAACTTTTTGCATATGGAGGACACCTTCTAAGATGCAGCTACTGATGAAGGCACTCACGACGAGAATCTCTGAGATTTCACAGTAATATCCTATCCTCAATCTCTAGAATCATCATCTGAGATGGTAAACTCTATCCCCAAATATATTGTGAGATTAGAGAAGTTTTATGACCTTCATGACAAGTTTAGAGGGGCAGTCAATTGAAAAACTAACAGTTCCTCTTTTCTCTATGAAGCTGTTAATTTAGGAACATGATATAATCCTCAAAATATTAATTTAGGAAAGGGATGTTCTGAACATGAAAGATCCTCTTTTATAAAATTATTTAAATAATATAAATATGTATTTGCGTGGACGTACGATGATATAAAAACTTTCGACCCAACATCATACAACATGTAATCCCTATGAAGCCTTAGACTCAGCCTTTCCAACAAACACTGAGGAAAATGCATCATAAATTGAAACCTACCATTAAAAAGGAACTGAATAAATTACTAACTTCAAAGATAATTTTTTTGGTTAGGCATACTCAATGGGTGTCTAACTTAGTCCCTGTAAGGAAGAAAAATTGTGAAATTCGACTTTGTGTCGATTTTCGAAACCTAAACCAAGCGTCTGATAAAGACAACT
This sequence comes from Picea mariana, assembly GCA_032191745.1. NCBI lineage: Eukaryota > Viridiplantae > Streptophyta > Pinopsida > Pinales > Pinaceae > Picea > Picea mariana. Next base: position 10,586 of record JASDQU010219280.1, read on the forward strand.
ACCTTGTTCCTCCAATGGAACAAATTCTACAACAGGTGTTTAGTTCTGAAAGACTATTTTTGTTAGATGGTTTTTCGGGATACAACCAGGTCGTTATGTCTCCTTCAAACCATCTTAAAACCACCTTTTGTACCCCATGGGGCACTTACACCTACATGAAAATCCTTTTGGACTAATAAACGTCGGTGCCACTTTCCAAAGAGAAATGGATATTTCTTTCTGTGGCCTCATTAACTAGTCAGTTGTGGTTTATCTTGATGATGTCACTATCTTTTCAAAAAACAAGAAAGATCACTTGTCTCACCTTAGGGTTGTCTTAGAATGATGTCGCAAGTTCGACATATCTCTCAATCCTAAGAAATCAGTCTTTGCAGTAGAGCAAGGAAAAATTCTTGGGTGTATAGTGTCTAAGGATGGAATGATTATTGATTCCAAGAGAACACAAGCCATTGCTAAACTTCCTCCTCCTTCTTCCAAAAAGGACATGCAATCCTTTTTGGGTAAGATTAATTTTGTCAGAAGATTTGTCCTGAGTTTCTTAGAAATGTTTAGACCTATAAAAAATATAATTAAAAAGAATTTTTTGTACCAATGGGGACCACAAGAAATTCAGTCTTTCGATTCAATTATAAAAGCAATAATAGAAGCCCCTTCCCTAACCAGTCCCGATTTTTCTTAGGATTTCATTCTTTACACTTTTTCATCTGACAGATCCTATGTTGTTGTGCTTACACAGAAAAATGTTGAAATCAATGAGATACCCATTTCCTTCATGAGCTATTCTTTTAAAGGAGTAGAACTTAACTACCCCATAGTAGATCAGCAAGCATATGTTGTTTTTAAAGCAGTGAAACACTTCCGGTCTTACCTGTTGAAATCCAGAACCAAAGTTGTTGTTCCTTACCCCATGGTAAGAAACCTTTTAGTACAAAAAGAGCTAGGTGAGAAAAGGGAAAATTGGATGACCTACAAGAATATGACCTTGAAATAACCCTTGTCCAAATAGTCAGAGTTAAAGGCCCATGTAAACTAGTGGCTGATTTGGTTGAGGAATTAGAAAGTCAAATAAACACATCAATTATAAATCAGCATAACGAAAAACAAATCAGTTATGCACAAGCTACACCCAATTCTTGGTATGAGAACATTAGATTTTATTTAACGCATGGATCTTGTCCTCGCAATATTGATCCCAAAAACAAAAGAGCACTTAGGCTTAAATCTGCATCTTTCCATTTAATCAATGATATATTATTTAGAAAGAACTTTGATGGTGTTTTTCTTCATTGTTTGGAAAAAGAGGAGTCCGAAAAAGTGTTGGCTGAACTTCATTTCGGTGATGCCAGTGGTCATTTTGGTGGAGATACCACCTCCCACAAAGTGATAAGGGCTAGATACTATTGGCCTACCATGTTTAAATATGTCCATACGTTGTTCCGCAAATGTATAATCTATCAAAAGACTGCAAGACAGGTCAAATAGGCGGCTTTTCATTTGCAACCTATTACTGTAGATGCACCTT
>JASDQU010219281.1:2958-16505 GCA_032191745.1 Picea mariana
GTTGTGATGAAGAACAGTGTATGAAAGACTTATGAATGAAAGAATTGCGAGATCCAGAACTAAAGGTTCTCCTAGATGGAGGGAGAAGACTATGATGACAACTTGTTCAAGTAACCATGCATACCTGAGCCATTATATCTCTTGCAATATCCATGGGTTGGAGTTCACATCAGATGAATGTAAGGACTGTTCTCCTCAACGGAATAATTGAACAAAGAAGCGTATGTAGAGCAACCTCAAGGTTTTGAGGTATACCAGAAAGAGACTCTTGTATGCAGATGGAAGAAGATCTTGTATGGATTCAAACAACTTGATGTAGAGCTTCCAATGCACAACAAAAGCGTGGTGAAAAACCTTCTATAACAAAGATATTGTATCAGAATGGTTACTCAGAAGTCCAGGATGATGGATTGCTAATCCATGACAAGCTCTCATGATGACAGAAGAAGTGCCACTTGGATAGGTTCCAGTTTAACCCTTGCCACGATGTTATGAGCTGGCAGGAAATAAAAGAGCTGAATCCAACTATGATATACTATAATGATCAGAGCTATATGAAGCCTTCCGAGAAAACCAATGTTCCAGAAAGACCGAAGTACATTGAGATCAAGCATTACATTGTCTGTGATGAGGTCCAGAAAGAAGAAGTGGTTCTCCAATATATCTCCACAGATGTGTAGATAAGCAGATATTTTGGTAAAGCCTTTGTCCAAGATGAAAGAGTTTGCATACTCAAGAAACAAGCTGGAGCTTGTGGAGACGAATTCCTTATTGAAAAGGGAAGAGATGACTCCCAGGTTGGGAGGGAGCACTGATGTGTTATTGATTTATGGACAGTCATTTTTTTAAGTTCGAAAAATGGTCCAGGATGAGCAGTTCCTTTCCAGTTTGGAAAGTGGTTTGAGATTTCTGACGGACAGGCATTTTCTAGTTCGGAAAATGGTCCAGATCGAACGATCATTTTCACAATGAAAATGGTTCGATGGATTGCTGATGTACCTTAGACAACGATTCCCCTTGTGGCCAGTGTGGGGGAATGGTCTAGGACAATCTTTCTTCTTGACAGTCACTCTCAGTAGTGGTCAAGAAGACTGGTTCGCCTCGCCGGACAGTCATTCTTTCGAAGCTCACAGTTGTGAGCAGTTTCAAAGAATGGTCCGTTTTGGAGGTTGGTGCAGGACAATCATTTCTTTAGGAAATGGTCCAGACAGTCATTCCCTAGGGCAGATTCATTCTCTGTAGGCTGCACTTTGTTTAGTGTCGGAGGAATGGCCCAGATAGGTGAATGGTCCAGGTTCAACAATCTGGGATAGGCATTCCCTAGGGCAGACTCATTCTCTCCAGGTTGCACTTGTTTAGTGTCGGAGGAATGGCCCAAATAGGTGAATGGTCCAGGCTCAGAAATCAGGACAATTATTCTTCTATGTTTGAGAAGAATAGTCCAGATAGCTCATGGCTGATGTTTTACTTTCTTAGGGAAGATGCTCTTCCAGATCTCACAGATGTGAGTGGAAGAATGGCCCAGATGATTCAGTTTATATCATGACATTGTTTTTCTGTGCAGATTGATATCAGATGATATGATTGCTTGGAGACTGTATGTCTCTGGACAATAGATGTATGCTACTGTGGTGGATGTGTTCCACTGGTTGTGACCATGTGTCACTGATTAAGTAGCTATGTGCTACTTGGTGTGGTAGTGTACCACTGGATTGTAGTTGTGTACTACTATGGAAAGACACAATTGTGTTCTATTGAATGACATTGTTCTGATTGCCTTGTAGACTATCAGTAGTGTTGAAAATGATTATCAACTAGATGGATGATCAGTGTACCGATGGACAGAGATTCTTTAGACGAAAAATGGTCCAAGACATTTATTCTTCTAGGACATATGCCCGGATTAGAAGAATGGTTTTTGTATCACTCCTTGGAGTGAGTGACTTATTCAGCATCATGTCTGATTACTCAGATGGAGTATGATTTCGAGAGATGATGCAGTTGATGTTGTCAGATGACACTAATAGTGATGATGGTGCTCGTGATCTAATCATGAGATAGTCTATACGACTATGATAATGCTATCGGTTGAATGGTATGTTTGCGCTCAAGACCATTGCCTTCAATACCTCCCTAGCTAGGGGGGAGTGTTGATATTATGGTAGCTGCGGGAGGAATTTACCTCCACATGTAAGCCTGACGAGAATAGAATATTCCGGGAAGCAAGAAGTAACCCTAAAGCATTGAACATAACCCTAGAAGGCAAGTCGGCTCAAGGAAATAATAAATATTAAGTGTTTAGTCTCCAGAATGAGAAGTCGGCCCAGACAACTCAGGAAATAGTATAAATAGAAGTAGCCAGACCTCATTTTATACACACTGCTCAGAATTGCAGCTGGGAAGAAGTGCGCACTGCAGGAACTGGGCTAGTGCGCAAGTCTGGGGAGCAGCTGCAACCGACACCTGCCTCAATCTGGTTTCCTGGTTTAGGCTCGGGCTTTCTGTTGGTTATGGTTGGACTTTCTGATCAATCTTGGTTATCTTTATGCATTAGCCTTGGTTGGCTATTGGCTTGCTTCCGGAATCATTCTCTGTCAAGGTTAAGGTGCTCGGGGGTGGCTTCGGCCTATGGTTGGGTGGCAATATTGCTATATTGTCTATGGTTAAACGAGCACATCCATTACTTTCTAACACCTACGGGAAATGGTAAGAGAACTGGAAGGAAGATGGAAATGCCCCTAGAGGCCAGAAAACTAAGTGGAAGAGGAGGGGAAGGAAGATGAATTGTAGATCAAGGAAAGCTGCCCTAAAAGTATAGTGCTTTGTCGGATGTTTATACCTGCCCGAGACACAAGAGAAACAAGCATACGTTGCAATATAATCAAATGGACAAGCAAGTTAAGCTTGCTGTCCCTAATTTGCAGCAATAGATAACAGTATATATCAGCAAGAAAGAAGTATTATAGCTGCTTAAAAGTTTGCTTAAAGTCAAGTGATATAATGCTTGAAACAAGTAGGTAATGACTAAAGAAACTTAACAACTTATAGCATGAGACTTTAGCAATTAGTTGTGGCTGTCATAAAGATTGTGTGCAAAAATATTTTTGGCAGCCTTATGGCTGCAGCAAGCTTGTTATGAAAGCAGTAAAAACAGCCACCCAAATCCTCAAAGAAGATACCCGTGGTGATTGCACCTAACCACCGATCATCTCGGTTCCGTACTTCTAGAACTATATGGAGCACGGATGAACTCCAGGAAAGGAACATGAATGATTCATACAAATTACTCAACGGTAAATGTCTCGAATAAAGCCAACGAGTAATTAATAATCCTGTTGTACAAAGAAAAGCAACTATCGTGCCCTTTCCTCCCAAACTACTTAGTCCTTCAATTCGATAAACTAAGGTTCCCCAAGAAATGAGAGTGACAACCAAAATGAGAAAAAGAGATGAAAATGCCTTAAACCTTGTAAAACAAGTTAGTAAAATTTTAGCAAATTTTGGCGGTGAAAGCACAAGTTAAGAGTGGCTTTATCTTAGGGTTTCTGCAGTGAAGTTATCAGCCTTATGCCTGTAGCAAACCAAGCCCTATATCAGAAAGTTTATCTAACAAAAATCACTCGTAATTAGCTCAAAAGGTGTGCCTAGGTTAGTAGTGGGTGAGGGCAGATTTTTGGGCCTAGTCTAGGGTTAGTTTATGAGCAAAAAGGGTTAGTAGGCTAGGGTTAGAACAACCCTAATGGTTGTAGGTTAGTTTTACTACAACAGCAAGAAATTGTGGTTGAAAGGGGATGCCTCAATAAGACAAGGGAGCCAAAAGCTCAAGGAACACTTTCCAAAAGAGACAACTTTAAAACTTGAAAATTTCATGTTTACCAAGGCAACATTTTATTTCTCCAATGCAATAAGTAAATGACTAGTGCCTTTAAAAAATGTGTTAATGGAGTCAAGCAAAGAAAGAACTAGAGGTACTACCTGCTTGGGGGTGTAAATCCTTTTACTCACCAAGGCAAGTATCTCTAGCTAGGGTTTAGGCTAAGAGGGTGTATGCCCTTATACTTCTCTTAGCAAACCCTTGTTAAACTGATAACATGTAAGCATAAAGTGATGGAGACTAAGGTGTGGGTGTATGCCCTTATACTTCCCACCTAGCTCTAGCAAATAACCTTGACTTGAAAAATAAATGATAGCAACAATGTAGAAACCTTACCAATTCAAGGAAAAAAGCTAAGACAAACCACCGTAAAAGCTAGAGAAAAGCCTTCCAAGGCTAGCGCATCATCTCCATCAACCAATAATCCAAGACATAGCCATAAACTAAAGCACAAGAGAGAAAGATAGCCAAAGAGAGCGAAAATTTCAGTCCAAGAGCCTCTCACAAGAAAGAGAGTTATGATAAAATGAGATCTTATGATCTCTTATTTATACAAAATGTCACTAACATAGTTTGTCCACATAATTAAGGGCAAAACACAAGACTAGGGGTCAACAACCCTAATATTGCCCTTTTTACAAAGTAATATTAAACAATTCATTTTAATTTCACTTTTGCACAAAGAAAAAGCCCTAGTTATAAGGACGACACCCTTTTAGGGGATGTTTTGGCACTAGGAGAAGGTCGGTGATGGAGGAGGGTAGAAAGGCTTCCCAAAGCCACATGTCAAGCATCCAAATAGCTTCCTTCATGGTCAAAGCCTCAAGCCCCTCAAAACGTCCTTGTGCCAATACATGTCAACTCACCACCAAACCCTAACCCCCCTAGGTGATGCGATGCCTTTAAAAGTGATGTTTTGCCTCCCCTAGGAAAAACATTTGGCATGTGGGGGCTAGGTTATGTCTTTAAAGTCATCTTCTAGGCCTTCAAAGCTTGATCTCTCTCGTTCGGCATGCAGGCCCTTGGCATCCACCTGTGGGCTTCAAGCCCCATGGAAGCCCAAGCTAGGCTTGTTCTTCCAAAACTATACACCAACTAGGTCCTGCAAAGAACAATAAGCACGCCCTCCAAGGATCTCAAGTCATAACATCATGGTAAGTGAATCCAATCAATGAATGAGCCCCTAAAGCATGTGTGTCAAAGATCACTATGTCAAACAATTAAGTGCTCAAAGACATTATGCGACTTGTCAAGCTTGAATATGGGAGGGTTGACGAGGTGTCCTATTGGGTAGATCTTGCCGTAGGTCAAGGAGAGTTTCCAAGAGATCCCTCTCTAAGCCATGTAAAGTGGGTGAAGAGTCAATGGACATGGGGTTCATGGCATAGAAGGGGTCGCAGTGTCTCATTTATGGGTGCCTTTGTAGAGGGTGTGTGGTACCTTCGTTTGCAATGCACTTTTTCCAAGCCCATTATTTTGCCATTCTTTATTTCTTTCATAAATTTAAGGACAAGTTGAAGGCCACTGCCTTGGCGTGGTGTCCAGATAATGACAGTGTCACCCACAAATACCTAGTGGAAATGAGAAGGCTGGCTCGTATGATGGCTCTTCAAGGGAGTTCCTAGTAGCAAACCCATCCCCAAGGAAGACCACTTACTAAGGCACGATGTCAACCACCAAGGTGAAGCAAGGAAAAAGGCATAATGTCAAAGCATATATCATGAAATCTAAAGCAATCTAAGATACAACATACTTAAATGCCTCAAATATTGAAATGATGCTCACCATAATATTGACTTGTACGTCATGGAGCAAGGCCCACTGCCTTCYGGAAGCYAGTTGGTGTGGTGGATGCCATCTGAAAATCTACGACCTCTGTGGTGGTGAGAAGGGTCTCTATCTATGCAAAAGGATACTGCTAGTCATGTAGTCTCTTGACACTCCATATCCGCAACCTGAGGGCCTCAAGACATAATCGCCTTAGTTACCCACAAAATGTGGATAACAAGTATGTCATAAAAGTCAGCCAAGTCCAGTCATGTCCGCAAAACTTCAGAGGTTAGAACAACATCAGTGGTATTCAGACGTCATTTTCTTCCTCATTAACCTTACTTACCCAAATCATTTGATAGGTCATAAAAGAAATTTGTGCCACCACTATTGCATTTTCGGCCTTGGGGTCTTGTGCATCAAGATTTGTGATATGCCTTGAAAAATGTGAGATGATGAAATTTTGTGAGACTGCCATGTTGAGAACTAAAAATGACAAATGCACCATGGCCAAGGAATGCATACAGACTCTATAAGACAATGACCGTGTGGGTAATGACATAAGTGAACACGACCATGGGTGGACAAGCCCTACAATGTGCGATCACCCCTACAATAGAAAGATAGCTCTATGAAACCATGTGTCTTGACTCTTAATAAGTTCACCTCAAGTACCCCAATCCTATCCAGGTCGAAGGGAAGTGAGAATGAAATCTAGAAAGACTAATCATGGCCGACTAACAAGTCTAAGAGTCCATAATACACAATCTTCCACACGGCCTACAAAGCTTTGACTTGCATCCTTGGACTTACAAAGGTGTAATCAGATGAAAAATGTAGGGTACCTCCTGGAGAGGTAACACCACTCATAGGGAATATTAGAGGCGAGTCAATCCCTTGTTGCACATGGCATGGGAGGAAAGGGGCCAAAAGGCCATTGTATTGGGAGTTTAGAGGCCAACTTGAGAGCATACTTTCTAATGAAGACCATAATGATAACCTTATAGTCATGATTTAACTTATGACCCCTTTTTATGGCCCATAAGGTAATGAACTATTTGCATTCTTCAAGCACAACAATTTCATTAGGCACATATAGTCATTACAAGCCAAAATGGAGAACAAGAAAAACTAAACCTAGTCACAACATTGGTGCTAATGCAGTGGAGGGCTCCTACAAACTAAAGGATATGTTGGGTTAAACCAACAACCCGCTAGAAAGAGTGGATTCTTTTCTAGGATGGAAATATAAGAAGTTCATAGAAGAATGGTTTCTTTTGCATGGTCAAATGGGCTTCATATAGCCTATAATAAGGATATCATTCATCTAGACACATATTTTAGAGTTTATTTTCTTTAAATAAGTGTATTCTAAATATATAATTAATCATATTTTAGGGTTATTTAATAGTATTTAATCCCTATTGAAGCTTAATTACATTGAGAGGAGCAAGGTGCTCTAGAACCTAGTGTGGGGGAGATCTTTGTGCGTGTGCAGTGTTTATGTATGTGTAACACTAATAAATCATAATGTAAAAGTAATCCGACATATTTTTATCTTACTTTAAACAACAACTATAAATAATCTAGCAAAAATCCATCTTATCCTTGGATCTATTACATGGCAAGTGGTATAACAAAAAGTGAGGTGCAAGGCTCAGTGTTTATTAAATACTAAATAGTATTTGAGGGTGCAAAAACATTGAGGTTTGCACCTCAAATTTTTTAAATCCTTCTTGGTGCTTAATAGATACACGTTAATATGGATCTATGCTAGTTGGGACTATTTAAAGCCTGCTTGAGCATAATTAACTCATTGTTAATCCTTATTAAGGTTGATTGATCCTTTTTATTGACAAATTAATGTTTCTACAGTCTCAATTTTGTATATTTATATATGACTGACTGATATACATGACATATGTCCTAATATATGACTGTAGAATTAATAGTTGTGTGAAATGTTGATTGTGTTGGGCTTAGAAAGAACAATAAATTATATCTTCTCTTGTTTGCTTTCATATATAAATTGGAGATCACCCTATACATTCTGTTATTATATTGTAGCTTATGTAATTTCCAACTGCATAACCGCTTTAATTACTATAAGYATATGTTCTTTCCATCTCCTTATCAGTTGTGTTATTGATGCATGTATGGGCTTGGTCTGATGCATATCTTCTAGGTTCAGGAATMCAAAGCCATTGAGATCCAATATATACTGTCAGCTGGATTGAAAGAAGTAGAAGATTTAGAGATTACTGTGACTTTGCAATGGCATGGCTTCCTTTCAATCATCCATTTTTTTGCAAAATATGAAGAAGAGAAGTTTTATCTGTCACTAACATTTTGTTGACCTGATGGAGGTATAATAATTTCTTTGACTGTTATCTCCATCTGCTGTAAACATTTGCAAAATCTCTCGAGTGTTTTTGAATTCTTCTTGCACTTTGGCATTCAAGAAGATGAGAAATATTGACATCAGTTTTCCTTGATTGATGCTTAGATCTCTTTAGTTGCAAGTATGCCCTTTGGTCTTTCATGCCTATTGAGTCCTGGATTGACTGGGTTGTTTGGTCCTTCGACATAAATATGGACGTCATATACACTCTTCTGTGATTGTAAATGTCTTCATGTCTTCTATAATGGAGTTTGCATTTTTTTTTATCTCGGAGCAATGCCTTATAAAGTCCACGCTACTACAGAGGGCTAATTTTTCCCTTTGCCTATTGCAGGAGGCTATTATGGGAGGAGTCAATATGGAGGGCAGGTTTGTTTGCTATACTTGGCTTTATAGACAAGTAACAAAATAATTAAAGGGAAGCTTACTTGTTTTGTGGATCTGTGTCAAGACAGAATTGGTTGATTTGGGAATTGGGAAAGTAAAAAAAGAAATGATTGGGTGGAAAGGAAAGGTGAAAGAACTTAGGAGAGAAAATTGAGATGTAATAAGTATGTGTGAAAATAGTCTTCCTTGATATTCTGTCCTGTCTCCTCCCTAGAGATTTTCATCCTATTGGTTGGTTACTTTGCTTATATTGAATTGCAGGTTGTTAAACTTGTTACAATTATGAATTTGAGATCCTAAAGTAAAACACCAATTCTTACTGTGGTTAGTGAAGCAGTTGCTATTCAAAACTGAAGTGACTTAAAAAGTGGGGATTATCATGCCAAAAACCTAATTTTGAATGTCTAAAAAAGATGCAGTGCCACTTAAGAAACTAGAGAAATTATTTGAAATTATATTAATGTGCATGAAGACCAACTCTTGACAACAGCAATAAGGAGTGCTTAGATAATGTAAGAAAAATGAATACACAAACATATGGAATATATAATATAAATCTTATTATTAATAGAGTTAGTTTATTACAATAAAGGTGATCGCCTCTTATCTCTCTGATTGGCAGTTGGTCTACCTAATTTTCTCTAACCACTTTATTAATAAACGATCCAATATCACTGTAGGCGATTCACCACTCCTACCTATCGTAATGACCCCAATACAAATCATTCAGCCCTCCCCTCTGTTAAAGAGCGCAGATTCATCAGCAGCCGACCCAAGAGAAGAGGCAAGAGACCCATTTGTGGGGGAAGACACCAACATTAAGGTCATCATAGGGATTGCAAACTCAGATACATAGGATTTTGGAGAGGGGGGGAAGCAATTGGATTATTCAAGGTCTAATTTTGAGACTAGAGTGCATGGAATTATCCAACCTTGCATTACGGATAAAGGTTGGGGAACTCACAAACAAGGTCACAAAAAATGAGGAGGAGAACCTGTCTTTGAAGAAACAACTAAATGACAACAAGGAGCAAGATGTCTGGTTACCCCCCAATGCCTAGGGGTAACCAGAGGAGATCATGTCTCGTGGCCCGCAATGGAGAACATGATCCCAACCATGATGATGATTAGCATGCCCACAGATGGCAGCCCAACAACCCCCCTCATTCACCTTTACAACTACAGGTCAAACAAGGCTCATCACATTCAAGCAACCCAGAGTATGGGAGATGGTAAGCCATCGCCACCAGAGGTAGCTGAGCAGACTTGTACCCAAGGGGGTTGTGCCCTCTCCATTGAGACGTTGGCCCTGGGAGGCCCATGACGTCACCTATGACCTCCTATGACGTCATCCAACAATATGGGAGTTTTGGGAGGCAGTTGTGGCATGATTGGCATGTGTGGCAGCTTCCAGAGGCCCAAGAAGGGCTAACGTTTTTCTCCAGGAGGCCACATTTTCCCTAGAAAGGGCTAATGTCACCCTAAAGGGGCATGACGTCCTCATTATTTGCTTGATTAGGGTTTCATTATGACATTTTAACATAAAGCTATATTATTTGGTATTTTGGCCTTGTCGGCATTTTGGTGACCTAATTTTTAATTGAGGTCATTGCTACTGTATAAATTGAGAGTTAAAACTCTCATTTTGGACATCATCTTTCACTCACCACTTGGTGAGGTCTGAAATTTTTAGCCCTCTTAGGGTTATTGGCTGAAATTGTGGCGCACTTGTTGAAGGAGGCTTCTTTTTGGTGATTTTTGACATTTGTCTTGGTGGAAGGTTTTCAACTAGGGTATGGCTATATGAATTTTTGGTTAAATGTAAGTGGAATTTCTACAACACTTCTTTATTGAATGGTTATGGTATTGTTTACTTGCATTTTGTTACTATAATTGCTGGATTAAACCCTAGGTGACAAGCACATGTTGGTGTCCTTGTCTCATGTCCCTACTAAGATTAAGAACCATTTGATTTGCTGAAGTTAGATAGAGCCTTGCCAGAGCAATACTCTACCTCTACTCTTTTAGCCTAGCCGTTTTGTACTTTTTATTGAGCTAAGAAGGAGGAAAACGCATCAAGGCATCGGGTTTCTACACCTTGGTGAGCCATTTTCCATTAGGGTTTGATAGATGAAGCCTTGCCTTAGCAACACTTCATCTTCAAACTCTCTTGTCTTTAGCCCTATCAATTTTTTCTCAAGCTAGCTGTTTTCATCTTGCCAATGGGCTAAAGAAGGAGGAGAAAGCACTAAGGCTTAGGGTTTCTACACCTTAGTGAGCCTTTCTACCCTATGGTTTCATTGTTGAGGTCTTTCCTTAGCAACACCTCAACATTTAACCCTCTCGTCTTTAGCCATACCACTATCAACACGACCCTTCAACATTTGCAGCGTTTTGACTCCATTTGCCCTAATGACGCACTGATCTAAGACTTCTTGTGATGAGTACCTTGATCATACACACATCCAAATACTTTGAACAATTACTAATCTTTCTAACCCTAGCTTAGAGTAACAATCACTAACCTTATTGTTGCCATCATCTATTCATGCTATAATCATCTTTATGCAACATTTATTTATCTTTGAAGCAATTGAATGATTGGCTAAAGTGTTGCTTCTAACATTGTTACATTGATGATAAATTGCCATTTGCTTGCTGTGAAGCTTCATTAGCATTTATTGAGAAGTGACATTGTGTAATCATTGCTATTGTATAAACATTGACTTACTTCATCAATATTGTTCATCAATTGCTTATTATCAGAAAGTCTTTGATTATATGAAGTACTAACCAACAAGTTTTCTTGCACACATATAGTTTCCTTGTTGATTTGTCTCGGGCAGGTACACTTTCTTGGTTATTACTATCTTTATTGGCTGATTAGCTAGGACTTTTTGATCGATGGTGACTTGTGAGGGGGGATATTATCACTTAGCCTTTTAAGCCCTTGCCTTCTCAAAACCCCAGGTCACCGGGGATGTCTCCCTTGGGCCTTAACTCCCTAAGCAAAAAGAGCTATCCCATTGAGGTGACAGTGGTGGGATAGTCTTAGTTACGCCAATTTGCCTTCCTTTCATCCGTCTTTTACCTTACTATCTTTACAAGCTTACCTGACGACTCCACTGAGGGTGATTCCCTCATTCCTTTGATAATTTCAAGAAAATTGTCTGGCAACTCCACTAATGATGAAGCCAACCATGACTTCTCAATGGGACCTGGGAAACTTCAAACCTTTAGACATGAGTAAACTCCCGGGATACCCTCGACAAATGCCCCTGAAGTACGAAAAATGGCTCCCTAGATTCACTGGTCGTGATGGGGAAAGAGCCAACTATCATATTGGTGATTTTTTGGCTTTCTTTCAACTCCATCCTATCAGTGATGATGCTGAAGATTTGGAAATGAAACTTTTCTCTGCCACTCTTCATGGAAATGCTAGGAAATGGTATGATAATCTGCCTGTTGCTAGCATCACATCTATGGACCAGTTAGAAGAAACCTTTCTAAAAAAATGGGGTATGAAATGAGAAGATATCCAAACGTTACTAAAAAGACTCGAATATGTAAAAAAAACTGAGAATGAGATTGTCAGGGATTTCGATGGTAGGTTTGGGAGATTGCTATATCAGATACCTAGAAGCCATTATCCTGTAGACAAGTACCTCGTGTATCTTTATGCCAATACACTCTTAGTGCATTTAGGGTTTCTCCTAAATAAAAGGGGGCCAAAAACAATCTATGATGCCTATTACATGGCCATGCAAATCGAGGAGAATATCTCTTTGTCCAAGAGAAAACACATCTTCTGTCTGGGAACCAAATTTGATGACCCCAAAGGTAACCCTAGACACTCTTAGTTTGGAAAGATTAGTTACCCTTGAAACCTTTACTGTTAATTTTCAAGAAGAAGGGGAACAAATCATTGATCAACAAAATGCTAAGGGGAAAGATCTTGATGAGGTTTTCCAATCCCACAGGGAAGAGAAAATGACTACTGAAGATACAATTGAGGAGTTGGAACCTGAACAAGATGAAGAAGTATCGATATGCGCTCCTCCCTCTGATGAAGCCATCCACGAGCCTTTTCCCCCTACACAAGAAGAAGAGAATGAGGTTAGTCACTTTCCTTTTCAGGATCTTGACAATGCCTTGTTTTATGATTCAGAGAAGGAAGAAATAATGGAATCCTCGGGCAAGGTAGATCTTGCTGTACAGTTGAAGATGTGGGGACAATTCATGAGGATGAAACAATGATGCATGTTGAAGACACCCAAGTCCTTGAAGCTCCTGCACAAGAAGAAATAAACACGGGGAGTTACTTTCCTTTTGAAAATATTGATGATTCTTTACTTTATGATTTGGAAAGTGAAGAGGAGCTAGATGAGCCTTTAAATGTTTTAAATCCTTCATGTTATGATACATATAGTGACATGGTTGATAATATTGACGAGTTCATACATGTTGGGAGAAGTAAATGGGATGTAGTTGGTTATGATGTGGACCCCATTTACGACATTGAGAATCATTTCCAAGTATTGCCTTTACAGTTATCACAACAGGTTACTCTTAATTTTGACCAGTGGCAACAAGGAGATGATATAATTATCGATACTTTCCAAACACCCAGGGTTGACCTAGTCCCATATTCTCCTGATGATTTTTGGTCATACCTTGAGGATCTTGATGAGTACTCTTCTGAGCACTTGGATTTATTCCATGAAGAAGATTATCAACCACCGCTGTGCTCAGATCTTGATAGGAGTAAGGACATCCTTTGCCCGAAGAAGGGTCCTTGTGACAACGTTCTCCAGCCACCTTTGAATACTTTACCTTGCTGTGTCATTAAAGGTGTAGTTGAGAAGTATGTCTTTGGTATTAAGTTTCCTCGAAGGCAAACCCTCAAGTTCAAGGCCAGGTTGAATACCTCAAGAAGGAGTATGTCATCTCAGGCTTTCAACCTTCCCTTAAGAAATTCTCAGTCACCCTCTAGGTTTTTGCTATTTCCTTCCCAGACCTCAGATTGTGAAGACTTCCAAGGTAGCCGACCTTCAGACTCTTTGAGTCAGTCTATTGGACCTCTGACATTTCTCGATCCCTTTCTGAGATGGATTG
>JASDQU010219283.1:0-17980 GCA_032191745.1 Picea mariana
TCTCAGCATTTACCTCTCCATTGTATATTGGCAATTCAAATTTAATATCAAGATTTAAAAAAGGAATTTGTGGAGGAGTTTTACCATGTCCCCTTGGAGAATTTGGAATAGGTCTTGAACTGGTAGAAGAAGAAGAAGATGGAGGTGAGGGTGGTGGAGATGCACCATTCCCTCCATTTCCATTTGGAGTTTTATCACCACTGTCTCCCTTATGCTTTGAAGGGTTGGAGCCTTCACCTTGCAACCTGGTATTCCTTTCTCCCATCAAGACTTTCAACATTTCTTTCATTTCCATGAAATCCTTTCTAAGATATTCATCTTCTGTAGGAATATGTTCATGATTCTCTTCATGAGACATACTTGGTGAATGCCTCCTTGAAGCTTGAGGTGATGATATAATCTTTCTTCTTGAAGGATGAGAACTTGGATCTACAAGTTGACCTTCTCCTCTTATGATTTTCAACCTTGTGAGCATCAGAAAACAAAACACTTGCAAATAATCAAGCCTTCAAAAACCTAAGCTTTGATACCAACCTGATCTGAAAATGATAAAGACTTGTATTCTTGAAAATATTTGCAAGTTTTAATTCAAGTGTTATTATGCAAATGGATCAATTTGCAAACACAACTTTTATATAAATTACACATTCAAGATGCATATAATAAGCAGCAAATAACAGTGAACAGAAAACACATAACATAGCAAATGATAAAGGAGTTCACCCCTCTCTTGGGTTACATCTCATGGTCCAGCTTCCAATGGATATTTTGTATTATTTTCTCAATGTGATAAAATATGTTCTTTACAATGCTCAAAATGCCAAATATATGGCTCCAATGGCTTCAGAACATCCAAAAACCCCTAGCTGGGCTTTTTCGGCACCTAATTTGGCCAAAAATTGAAGAAGATAGGCTTCCTGGAAGTTCCCCTTCAAACTTGTTGTCTCTGGATCGCCAAAATACACCTCTGCCTCCTCAACCTAGCCCCTATGCTCATATTTGTGTTAAAACCTGGCACCGGGCACAACTGCAAAATGGTGCAAACTGTAGGATGGTTAGGGCGCGCCTAGCCCCTAACCGCCAAAACCATGGACATATGGGTCACCATGTGATCGTGCGCACATACAAAAAGGGGCCAAGGTTTTAAAACATGTAGAAACGCGCCAAGTGTCAAGCACGCGGGCTATGTTTTCATTTGAAAAATGCGTGCGACAATGGTTATATGGTGGCTATATGTGACCGGGGGCCGGGGCTAAGCCTCGGCCCAGACCGCTCCCCAAATCACAACATAATTCAATTTAAATAAATTTTATACCATATATATGTTAAGAATCAACGGTGGGTACGTCGTTTGGGTGGCCCTTCCCAAGGCTCTTCCCCTGCCCGGAGGTCGCGGGGCCGAGTCCTGCCGACTACATAAATTTTAAACCATAGTCAAGGTGACACGTGGCAGCCCTTGTTTGGGCCACGTGTCACCAATCCATTCACCACCAATTCCATATGTCAAGAAATGATTAGTCATCCAACTACCAACCAACACCTGCCATGTGTCGTACGGCCCTACCAACTCAGCATCAGTCACGTGTCATATGGCCCTGCCACATCAGCATCCGTACGGACTGTACAGTCAGCACATTTTTTTTTGCCTATTTGACGATTTGAACAGAATGCGATATCTCACTCATCTGACGTCCATTTGAACCCAAACGAATTGCGTTGGGTTCGTGACGAGGCCTATGCACCCGTTCAATTTGAAGCGATTATGAGCACTTTAAATTTTGTGCAAAATTTGATCCCCTGGATCATCCCATTTTTTCTAAAAATGATTCACTCAAATTCCATAGAATAAAATTATTGTACCTTAAAATTAAACAAAATATTATAGAAATTATATAAAATCCTTAGAAATTTAAATATTTTTACAAAACTATCGCCAAACATTTTACATTTTGAATATTAAGGACTAGTAAGATTAGCCCATGTTTCTACATTTTAATATAAATTTCCATCCTTAAAATCATTCCTGGTTGGAATTTTTGTTGGAGTTAGAAACATGGGTATTGGGTTGTTGTGTGTGGATAGTGGACAACCAAGAGGGCTAGACCTCCTTGTGGGTTCATAGCATTAGCTCGAGGGTGGCTTGTTGTTGAGAGAAATGGAACAACAAGCCTATGGTTGGGAGGAATTTCCTTCATACGTAGGGAGTTGGTTAGTTTTCTATTCTCATGTTTATTTATATTGTGCAAACGTTAATTGAATGTTATGTTTGTTGAATGGGTGCATTCATGGTTTTTAAATTTATTGTTTATGACATGGAAATTTTTATTATGATGCACACATGCATTTCATTTGGGTTTAGAAAATAGGTATTTTACATGTGGTATAGGAGACTAGGTTGCAACATCGGGCCTATAGGGGTTTGCTATAGAACGACAAAGTTGTTATCTATGTTTTATTTGGGGGGGGATTTTTTGAAATCAAGAAAACCCCCAATATCTAGGCACATTTTAGAAAAAACTGTACATGAGTATGTTCAGAGTATGTATTCAACATGTGGGTTTTGTCTTGGAGGCCAAAATGGTCAAATCCATCGCAGTCACATAGGGTGCTTGGGAAAATTTTTAGTTTTCCCAACATAAATATGTGGGGTTAGAATCCCCCAAGTTTTTGTTGGTATTTGGGTTATTTGAAGTGGGGGTCGAATTCGACCTAAAGAGTTTATTAGTGTTTTTCGTGATGGCCATGATGATTGCAAGCTTAGGTGCATTCATGGTTTTTAAATTTATTTTTTATGGCATGGAAATTTCTATTATGATGCACACGTGCATTTAATTTGGGTTTATAAAATAGGTATTTTACATGTGGTATAGGATCTTAGGTTGCAACATTGGGCATGTAGGGATTTGATACATAACAACAAAGTTTCTACCCGTGTTTTATTTGGGGGAGAATTTTGTGAAATCAAGAAAACCCCCAATATATAGGCACATTTTAGCAAAACCTCGACATGGGTATGTTGAGAGTATGTATTCAACATGTGGGTTTGGTCTTGGAGAAAAAAATGGTCAAATCCATGGAATTCGTGTAGGGTGTTTGGGAAAATATTGAGTTTTCCCAACATAAAGATGTGGGGTTAGAATCCCCCAAATGTTTTTCGGTATTTGGGTTATTTTAAGTGGGGGCCGAATTCGACCTAAAGAGTGTTAGAAAATGAGACACAATTCCAAGCTAAACTTATCAAAAGAGAGGAATAAAGATATAATCAAGATAGTAAATGACACAACAAGCACATAGTACACAGAGATTTTACCCTGGAAAACCAAATTGAGAAAAACAACATGCCTTGAGCGTTCTACTCCTTTTTTTATTATTCATTCAGAATAAAAGGTTACTTGTCTAACCTTGGTCCACACCTAATACACAATCGACATCATACCCTCTTTCTTACACAACAACAAATCTGTAGCCAATTTGACTTACATGTACATGACCAACAACCTCTTAAATTACAAACTCTTGGTGATTATCCATTCATCATCTAAATATTCAAGACTCATTGATTATCCTTTACAACCTTACAACACGCCTTCTTTATAGGCTTTATAGCAGGAAAAATCCTAAATAAAAGGCACCCAAAAATGGTTACAGATCCATGCATATCATTGGCTACAAAACCAACGAATCTCAAGATTTTGTTATAGTCGACTACCAAGTCAGATTACTCATTGACTACCAATCTGCCTTCATTTGATCTTCATTCAGTCGCCACATGTCTTCCTGTCAACCTATTTTTGGTTGACCTCTTCAACTTTATGTTTATTTATTTACCAATTCGAACCACTTCAACCTTCGACTTCGAATTTACCCAGTTGACTAACCTCAACCTTTGACTTGTTGTCGATCCACTTCGACTTCTTCTTTACCTAGTTGAAACACTTTGACCTTTGACTTCGATTATCAGTCAATCCACCTCGACTTTCACTAAAAAGAATATAACAACCCAAAATTCTCCCACTTGTTGTGTTCTTTGTTGAAACCAGGAGACCTTTGAACTTCCTTTCACATGCCCATAGAAGCAATGCCCATTTCCTCTCTACACCAAGAAAGCCTCACAACACTCACAAACTTAGTCAACAATTATGCTATGTTTTCCAACGTGTCTACTCTTTCCAACAGAACCTTGTTACTTTCCACCATTTCTCTCATGAAATGGTATTATAAATCAATGTGCTTAGTATTTGAATGATAAGTTGGGCTCTTTTCCAGAAATATTTCTCTTTGACTATCGCAGCTTATCTTCATAGCTCTTTGCTCAAAACTGATTCCTAAGCACAACCTTTGTGTCCATACTTATTCTTTTCTTCCATGAGTGGTTGCCATGTAGTCATATTTTGTTGTTGACAAGGCTACAATTGCATGTCACTTGCTCATCCAGTTGATTGCTCCACCAAATATCTTGAAGACATATCCACTGGTCGACCTCCATCGATCCAGATCTCCATCCTAGTCGACATTGAAAAAACCATGTACATTTAATTCACTTTCGCCTCTAAGTTTTCCCTGGTAGCATATAACATAGTCTTTTGTGCCACACAAATACCTAAATACTCTCTTGACATTTGTCTAGTGCTCCTTCATAGTTGTTGACATGTATCTTCTCAACACTCCCACTCCATGGGAATTGTTTGGTCAAGTTCATACCATCGCATACATTATACTACCAACAACAATTACATAGGGAACATGTGCCATGTCCTATATTTATTTCTGTGTATTTGGACATTGTTTAGTAGTTAGCCTTGCTCCCACGAGAATTGGCACCTTCACTGGCTTGCAATCCTGCATTTTGAAACATTTCAAAATTGTTTCAATATACTTTGTCTGGTTCAACCAAAGATTTCTAGTTGTCTGATCTCTCTTAATCTCCATTCCCAGAATGAAGTTATCTGCACTGAGATCCTTCATGTCAAACTTGGAGGATAGTTGTTTTTTCACCTCCTTTATTGTGTCCATGTTGTTTTCAATCAACAACATGTCATCGACAAAAAAAACGACATATATGAAACACCCACCTTATTCTTTGGAATATATGCAGTGATCATATTTTCTTCTCACAAATCCCAAACTAAGGATGTATGTGTCAAAATTTTGGTACCACATCCTTGGTGATTTCTTTAGACCATAAAGAAATGTTTTCAGTTTACACACCAAATCTTTCTTTCCCTTTACTGCAAATCCTTCAGGTTGTTTCATGTATATTTATTCTTCTATGTCCCCATGTAGGAACGTTGTCTTCACATACATCTGTTCTATTTCCAGTTCAAATGCTCCAGCTAGAGACAATAGTACTTTAATGGAAGTTAATTTTGCAATAGAGGGAAAAATCTCACTAAAGTCAACTCCTTCGACTTGGGAATATCCTTTCACTACCAGTCAAGATTTGAATTTCTCAACTTGAATTGATGCATTCATCTTCTTCTTGAATACCCATTTGCTACCGACAAGCTTTCTTCCACTATGAAACTTGACTAAGTCCCATGTCTCATTCTTGTGCAAGGATTCCATCTCTTCGATCATGGTGTCCTTACATAGTTTTCCCTCTACTGAGTCGACTGCCTCCCCGACCGACTCAGGTCCATCATTAGTGGAAATTAACATGAATTTAGAATGGAAGTCAAGTGGACTATACCTTTCGACTAGTTTTCTTACTCTTTTTTACCTCCTTACAACCAGGTTCAATTGTTATGCCTCTTCCTTTGATTCAGTCGACTCATCTTAATCATTTTCTTCGTTCCTCAGTTAAAAATGCACTGTCTCAAGATTATTCTCGGTCTGAACAATTTCTTTGAGGTCGGTCTTGCTTCAAAATTATCAAAGACCACATCTCAACTGTACACTATTTTCCTTGATGCAGGATCCTAGAGCTTATATCATTTCATTCCTTCTTTGTATCGAATGAAAATACATTTGACTTCCTTCTTGTCCAACTTTATCCTCTTTTCCTTAGGAACGTGCACAAATGCATCATAGCCAAATACTTTGAGATGTGAAAACTAAGGATTCTTACCAAACCATACCTCATGTGAAGTCGTGTCGACTAGTGTCGATGAAGGAAACATATTCAATAGATATTTTGCAGTGTCGATTTCTTACGTCCACAATTCTTATGCGATCCCAACACCATTGAGCATGCTCCTTTCCTTATCCATCAACGTTTTATTCATTCTCTTGGAAACTCCATTTTTTTGTAGGGTATATGATGTGGTAGTTTGGTGTGCTATGCCACACTGCTTGCAGAAATGACCAAATTCTTTTCCACATAATTCACCACTATTGTGAGTTATCAGTACCTTAATATTCGTATCTATTTGGTTTTCTACAAGAGATTTAAACTCTTTAAATTTCTCAAGAACCTTTGATTTATTCCTCGGGAAATATATCCAAGTCTTCCTAGAAAAATCATCTATGAAGAAGACATAATACATGGATCCACCAAGTGAAGGCACTATAACAAGGCACACATCACTATGAACCAGCTCTAGAATCTCATTTACCCTTGTCTCTCCAGATGGGAACCTCACTCAAATTTGCTTTCCATATATACAATGTTCACAAAATTCGACTTCTAAATTACATTCAGGAAATTCTTCGGCCATACCTTTGTTATGCATAGCTCGAAGTCCTTTTTCTCAAATGTGTCCCATCCTCTCGTTCCATAACATGGTCGGGTGGAATTTATGATGACTTGTCATGTCAGTTTTAATCGACATAGCCCGAGTCATGTCAATTCGATTTGAATTTGAGTCAACTTCAGGGACAACGATGTTGTTGCATCCAATCAAGTCGACACTCCCTAGAAACTTGTATAGGGTTACAATCCAGACTCCTTTCATTAATACCATTGCACCTCTAACCATATTGCATGAATCCTTCTGAAATATAGTTTTCACACCAGCATTACTCATACTACTAACAGATATTTGGTTTATTTCCAAACCCAAAATGTGTAGCACACCTAGAAGGGTTCTACTCCTCTCATCCTACAGTATCATTCGAACTCTTCCTCATCCAACAATTCTGGTTTTCAAGTCATCCCCCAAGAACACTTATCCTCTTTCATATTGTTCATATTCATAGAACCATTATTTATGTGGTGTCATATGATAGGATGCTCCTGATTAGATCAATAAAACATATTAATCCGACTATGTATTGGTCGACACTAGGTACACATCACCTCCCTTATCTGGAGTCATCTTTCTCTTAGTCAATTGCTTCTTGTCAGATCCAGTACCGACTTCCATTACCTTCGACTTGAAGTCTTTTTTCTAATGCCCAGCTTTACCACATTTCCATCATCTTCTTGTCAATTGAACCATGGATTTATATCTACCCTTTGACTTAGAATTTCTACCAGATAATTTTCATTTATCTCTATCAACTTGTCGACCTCTCACCACTAAAGCATCTTTGATTGATCCTTCCATGTTTTTTCTTCTCATTTCTTCCAACAATAGAGATGAAACCACATATTCTAGTGTGAATTTGGTTGTATTACTCCCTATAGCCATGACTAAGTTATTTCAAGAGTTTGGAAAAGAACATAATATGCATGTACATTTCTCCTCCTCGGTGATTTTAATATTCATAGAATATAACTAGCTTATAATGGTATTAAACACATTTAAATGATCAGTATCCGAACTTCCATCACGCAATCTCAGAAGATACAGTTTATTTCTAAGAAAAAACTTATTTACCAAGGATTTAGACTGGTACAATCTTCCCAACTTGTCCCACAGTTTCTTGGTCAAATCTTCTCGTGAGACATTCAGCAGCACCAAATCTGCAAGACAAAGTCGAATCGTACTCCTTGCTCTTCTCTCAAGTTTCTCCCATTCTTCCGTTGATATTCCTGCTGGCATGGTACTTGGATAGACTATTATCCATTACTCTTGATCTACAAGGATATCTTCAATTTTAAGCTTCCAAAGCTCAAAATTCTAGCTATTGAATTTTTCGATCTCTATTCTCAAGCTACTCACCATTCTTTAACGCAATCTTTAGCACAATCTTTAAATATTTCTAACTTGTGACTCTTACTATAACTAGGGTTTAACTCATATCCAAGGTTGTTAATACAAGATCTGATACCACATGTTAGGAAGTGAGACACATTTCCACGCTAAACCTATCAGAAGAAAGGAAGAAATATATAATCAAGAAAGTAAATGACACATCAAGCACATAGTACATAGAGATTTTACCCTGGAAACCCAAACCGATAAAACCAACATTCCTTGAGTGTTTTGCTCCTTGTTGTCTTATTCATTTAGAATAAAAGGGTACATGTATAACCTTGGTCCACACCTAAGACACAATAGACATCATACCCTCTTTCTTACACAAGAACAACACTGTAGCCAATTTGACTTACATCTACATGAGAAACAACCTCTTAAATTACAGACTCTTGGCGATTAGCCATTCATCATACAAATATTCAAGATTCATTGATTACAGTTACATATCCATGCAAATAATTGGCTACAAATCCCGTGAATCTCATAATTTTGTTACAGTTGACTACCAAGTCAGATTACTGGTCAAGTACCAGTAGACCCTCATTCGGTCTCTAGTCGGTCTCCACGCGCCCGCATATAGACCTCTTATTGGTTGACCTCTTTGACTTGTTGTCAATGTATTTACCATTTCTAACCACCTCGACCTTCTACTTTGCCTTTACTCGATCAACTAACCCCAACCTTCGACTTGTTGTTGATCCACCTTGACTTCGTATTTACCTGGTTGAACCACTTCGACCTTCAACTTGGACTGTCGGTCGATCCACCTCGACTTTCACTGCAAATAATATAACAACCCAAAAAATATTTGAGTAGTGTTTTTCATGATGTCCATGAATATTGCGAGCTTAAAATAAGAAAACAGTTAAGTGTCGAAAAGATAGAAAATTTTAACGATATCGTAAAGGGAAAAGATTTTGGGGAGCAATATAGTGTATATCGCTAAGGAAAAATATTTTGGTGAGAAATACAGTGTATATCTCTAAGGAAAAAACATTTTGGGGAGTGATACAATATGTATCGCAAGAGAAAAATATTTCTTTGGGTGAAACAATGAAGTAAAAAAATATTTTTTGGGTGCGATAAAGAAGGGGAAAGACTCCCTTTATCATGCTGAAATATAATTTTTGTGGGAGAAACTGTGGAGGATTTTTTTTCCCAGGTGCAATAAAGAAGGGAAAATATTCCCTTATCTTGCCGAAAGATAATTTTTGTGGGTGAAACAGTGGAGGAAAAAAAATTTGGGCATGATACAGTGATGATGTCAAAGGAAAAAGAAGAAAGAAATACATGAATCATCCAAAAGTAATTTGAAAAAAAGGCATGTGTCAACCAAAATTTAAATTTTTGACCCGATACATCAACCAAAAAATAAATTTTTTGGCCCAATACATTGACCAAAAGATAAATTGTTGGCCCGAAACATCGACCAAAAAGATAAATTTTTGGTTGGATATGTCGACCAAAAGACAATTTTTTGGCCCAAAATGTTAGTGGAAAGATAAATTATCTTGACGATAAAGGGAAGAGTCTCGAAGAGAAAGAAAATAATTATTTTCGACAAAGAAAATAATTTTTCAGTGAGGGAAGAGCCTCTATGAGAAAGATAATAATTCTCGTCGACAAAGAAAATAATTTTCGACGATAAAGGGAAGAGTCTTGGTGAGAAAGAAAATAATTCTTACTAAGAAAGAAAATAATTCACGACAATAAAGAGGAGAGTATCGCCCAAGGAAAAAATATTGTTGGAGCAATGTATCAACAGAAGAATATATTATCAGTGCAATAAAAGAAGAGAAGGAAATAAAGAAGAAGAATAGAGGAGAAAAGAAAAAGAGAGAAGAAGAGAGGAGGAAAGGAAAGAAGAAAAATGGATAAGTCTCAATGAGAAAGAAAATAATTCTCGTCAACAAAGAAAATAACTTACAGTGATAAAGGTAAGAGTCTTAGTGAGAAAGAAAATAATTCTCATTGACAAAGAAAATGAAATATGACAATAAAGATGAGAGTATCAGTCGAGGAAAAAAATATTGTTGGAGTGATTTATCGGTAGAAGAATTAATTATCAATGTGATAAGAAAAGATAAGAAAAGAAAGGAGAAGAAAAGAAAAATATAAGAGAAGAGAGGAGGAAAGGAAAGAAAAAAATGGATACACACACACAAGTTTGGAGAAAAAAACTTGTTTTGGCCATAACAAGAGAATAAAAAATCAGAATCAAATGAAATTTAAATGGTATTTCCATAGAGAGGAGGCCTACAAAAATGTCAGCGAGGGCCTCTGACCAATTCTACTTAAATTTTCTATAAAATCCAAATTAGTTCCTTTTAAAGAACATATTGGTGCTCAATGATAGGGACCTACATCAAGATGAAATTTTTACAAAGAGTCCAAAAAGGAGGCATGAAGATACGCATTGGGGATCTAAATATAATGTATTCACCAATGCTATAAGTATAATATACACATCGGTGATTAGTAAAAATAATGGTGCCAACATCTCACCTTGAATATTCGAAATTTCACTACCCTTCGATGCACATGGTAATATAGGCACCCATATGTACTAATTGTACAAGCACCAGGGTACATTCTAACTTAACCACATAGAATCTTACATAAACTTAAAAGAATCGATACTTCATCCACAAAAAATGCAAATATGATGTGTAGAAATTTTAAGAGCATTGGTGCTCCACATATAACAAAAAAGGAGAAATGGGTGTGTAACAACTACAAGTGCACTGGTGCGTTTGTATTATATGTACGCATTGTGCATTTTGAAAATAAAAGCACCAAAAAAAAAAACCTCCACTACGACCTCTACCTGCCCAATTTGTTTTAATTATATGAAACATCCCTTAAAACCTCCACTTCAAATAGTGGAGGTTGTAGAAGAGGTTTTTTGGAAAAAAAATTAAAATCTTGTAATAGTAAAAACCTTCGCTAGAAGGTGTTCTCTTTGTAGTGTCAACATAAAAAACAAGTATTATGAGATGGTTACCTACTTTCTTGGTATAGACATTGGGATCAAAATGACATCTATAAAATCTAGTGTCAAGAAGAAATTTATCCATTTTAGCATACAAATGTTGAAGATCTTTCTTAAGACAATAGAAAGAGTTTTTAAGGAGACAAACAATGTTGGATTCATTCTAAACATATCCAAGAGGTTGTTCCATGTAAATTTATTCTTGCACATCCCCATGCAAGAAGGAATATTTAACATCCATTTGATGGATATCCCATTTATGTGAGGCGGCAAGGGATAGAACAAGGTGATGGAATTCATTTTGGATACAAGGGTAAATGTTTCATTATAGTCAATCCCTTCAGCGTGAGAAAATCCTTTGGAAACTAATCGAGCCTTGTGTCTTTCAACACTTCCATCTAAAGCATACTTAGTTCTATACACCCATTTACAATTGAGAATTTTTATTCCTTTTGGAAGAGGTACAAGATCCCAAGTATCATTCATTATTAAGGAATGATAGTTTTCATTCATTTTTTTGTCCCAATCAAGATGGGCAAAATATTCTACAACTATTTCTAGATCACGAGTCTCTAAAACATAAGCCAAAAGAGAGTAGGCTCACTGAAAATATGAATGTGTATGGCTCTTATCTATATGATCACCAACAATATCATCATCTACTTCTCTTATTGTACAGACTCACTTGGGAAGTGGTGGTGCTAGTGTAAGTTAATATTAAATGGACCCAACTGGAGGAAGGTGAGAAAATAGAGGTGTATTTTTATCATCACTTCATCCTCTGAAGAAGAAACCAAAATAGGATTACAAATAGAAAATTTGGGAAGAGAAGATGGCATATACGTTGAAGATGGTTCATAGGCTAAATATGGCGCAAACGTCGAATTAGGCTCGCGGGCCAAGGGAATTTCATCCGAATTAACATCTCTCCTAATGATAATTTCATTTGAATTAGGTTGACTATTCTATCACATTTTACATCTTTAGATATCCAACAAAAATTCACTTCTCACTTTTAGGCTATAATGCTTTCATTTTCTCATCAATAATTTGAGCCCATGCTTCACTACCAGGCACTCGAAAGTGGCTTACATCTAGTTTAATTTTACTCCACACTTCTTCCAATGTTATATTTTTTATATCCTTTTTGAGAGTGTCATTGACTATCTAATTGGAACAATTAATGGCTTTTACCCAAAAATGAAGACTTAATCCCTTAGATTGGATCATACAATTTCTCATTTCCTTTAACGTGTGATCATTTTTCTTAGCAACGCCATTTTTTTTGTGTGTATATGGAACAATATGTTGCATTTGAATACCATGTGTAGTGCAGTATGTTATAAATTTTTTGTTAACATATTCAACTCCATTATATATTCTTAACTTCTAAAATTGATGTCTATATTTTCTTTCTACAAGGACCTTGTAGGCAAAAAACATGTCAAATTTTTCACTCTTAAGTGTTAAGAAATAAACCCAAATGCATTTGGAAAACTCATCAATCAAAGTTAAAAAAAAAAAAAACTAAAACCTAGAGAAGGAAGCGGACCACACAAATCACTATGAAAAAGATGCAAGGGGTTCGAGGCATGCCAAGATGCACATTTGTCAAAATTGTCTCAATGATGTTTGTTGAGAACACAAATAGCACAAACTCCATTTTTGCAAGAAATGAGAGGAAGACTAGTCACCATATTTTGATTACATAGTTGTTGCAATGGGTGGTAGTTTAAATGACCAAATCGCTCATGCCAAATTTTTCTCAAGTCATCACTGTGAGAAATAAAAAATGATGGAAAATATGATGACCCAAAGTTGTCAAATCATTACAACCTGGTAATATCATTAACAATTCCAATTGCTAGGAGATGCTCAAGGTCTTTTAAATCCTTGATTACAACTTGGTGAAGTGAACACTCTACTATTTTACCTTCACTTGAATGAGTGATTTGATATATTAATAAAAGTGTTGGCATGTTTACAAGCAGAATGTGCTTGTCATTGATGGCAAGAACAACAATGACAATGGTATGCTTACAGGAAAGAAAAGCAGCAATGATGGAAAACATGGAAAGCATAAGTTTAGGAGAAGTGAACAGTATGCAAGGACGAGAAAGCTCAGAAGAGATAGCAGTTTCTAGAAGTGCAGACGAGGTCCCATACATCAAGGCTCGTAGAAGGATCACAGGTTATGGCCTTTGACACTTAGAGATTTGAGAAATCCAAATCTCAGGAGGAGAAGCGACAATGGTCGTCGGATCAGTATCCATACAGGAGGAGCACGCAGAAAGATCGAGTCGTCGATCTGAGAACATGATCAACAAACAACAATTAGTTTGGGTCTAAAGATGAGAGGAGTTTACACTTAGGAAAGTTTGAGATTTGAAATCTCCAGAATGCGAAGTTTCGTCAGTCGTCGGATCAATTTCAAGTGGAAGGATAGGATAAGCTAGCAAAGTTGCATCACAGAAAGATCGAGTTGTCAATCCAAGATCCTAATCGAACGAACAACATTCACTTCAAATATAGAGATGTGAGGAGGTTACGTGCCTGAATGTTTGAGATTTGAAATCTGTGGAATGCGAAGTTTCGTCAGTCGTCAGATCTGGAGATCAGACAAGGACCGTTAGATCAGGGATATCCATGTCACCAGACCACATCAGCAAGGACACGTGGTAGACCACGTCAAAAAGGAAATGTGGCGCAATCAGATAATGAAAAGTGTCAAGTTGATTCGGCATTTCAGGTACGTGGAAATCACAAATCCAAGTGACAGGTGGCAGTTGCTCGACTCATGACACATCATCGAGTGACACAAGAATTACGTCACTCTGGGAGTTTTGCTTCGAGAGTTTTACCACCAGTACTCGACCAAAGACTTGAAGTCTTGAATGAAAAAGACCTGTAGTGGATACAATTCATCCGATTTGAAGATCACTTCGGGTGTATTCTCAATCATTAATCGTGTAGCAAGATATGTGTCAACGGATCATGAACTCCAGGAGAAACTTCT
Source organism: Picea mariana (assembly GCA_032191745.1). Lineage (NCBI taxonomy): Eukaryota > Viridiplantae > Streptophyta > Pinopsida > Pinales > Pinaceae > Picea > Picea mariana. The sequence goes on from JASDQU010219283.1 coordinate 14,093, forward strand.
CTGGGAAAATGTGAAGGCGAAAGGTTTGAGATTGTCAAAGTGACATAGTCTCTAAGTGAACGAGGATTGTTGATCTGAGGGGGGCATGCATCATTGGATCGTGGACTCCAGGTGAAATGCTCAGAGAGTAAGTGAAGTTTGATAATCGAAACTCCCAAAGCTCGAAAGGCAAAATCGACCTCATCCGTTGGTTTAAAGGGACATGTGTCATATGATCGTTGAGACCAAGGATTGCACATCAACAAAGGAAAGAAGGCAGATTCGTTGATTGAAGAGGATAGATGTTAGCAGATCTTCCATTCAGGAAGATATCTAGTCAGCAGCAACAGGGTTTGAGAGTTGAAACTCCTGGAGCCTGGATCACGAAGGAAACCTTAGCTGTTGATGGAGGAAGGATAGATATAGTCTACATACTTGAGAGGACAGATCTGAACCATCCATTCAAGAGCACCGTCAATATCGTGAGATCGATGGTCATGCTCCATTGCGGGGCCAGAACATGCTTGGGCCTTAATTTTTCATGAGCAATCCATAATTGAAACCATAGTTTTAGAGAAAGGATGTGTGGAGGCTCGTAGTGAATTGCGGAGTGAAAATTAGTTTGGTCTAAACCACCTTTGGACACGCCCGCAATCGTGTGTTCACATGAATCTCATAGCCCAAGGTCATATCATGAAATGGATCCAGGGCTCACTAGACAGAGATCGAGAAGAGCCTTTTGAATAATCCCTTGGTCATCGCTGATGGTCACATGAAGGAAGGGGCTTAGAAGCCAAATAAGCCATAGTTGACTAGCTGTAACTGACAGAGAAGATGAAGAGTCTCGATTTCCAGAGAAGCTAAGGAATCTCAGCATAACGCCTAGTGATGATGAATGCATGGAGCTAACCACCAGAGAATATGAAGAGTTTCCATGATGATCAGGAGATGACTCGATGAGAGAAAAGAATGTAGAACAGAGAAGTGAAGTAATTATGTTGTTGAGCTATGCACGAGTGAGGAAGAGTTGCAGTGAACAACCTGTAGGGAAGAATAGTGACGTTGTGAAGAGCATGCAGTGGCATGGTGCATGAAGTATACAAAAGGTGCACTAAGAGTATAAAAATGTAGAAAAAAGAAGAGATCCATGTTGTTATTGAGAGAAATTCAGGTGAGCAAAGAGACATTGATGCAGGCAGAGCAGAGCAGTGTAGAAGAATAGTGATGAGACTGGTAAGCCATAGATAAATTTTGTTTCATTGTGATAAATTTATGAAAAGAAAATATTTATATTTCATGATGGTAGGGAGGATTGTGGTCCTCAGAGTTTGAAGTTGGTGCTTGAACAAAGGGAGTTGTAGCTTCCATCTGGTTGCAGAAAAAAAACCAGGGTGGTAGGGTGGTGCAAGGGAGAATTATTGTTCTCTGTTATAGAGGTTGGTTCCTATGTGACTGGAAGTTGGTTCTTCCATCTAGTTGGTGTTGGAACACTCAAGGAGTTGGTGCTTCCTTCTAGTGGGTTCTAGAGAAATCAGAGAGTTGGTGCTCTCAGCAAGATGTTTCTTGTAAAACAGAGGTTGTAGCCTCAAGAGGAGTTGGAGCTCATAAGAATGATATGTACAGATAATAAAGAGTACTTATCATATCAAGAAGAAGAGGTTTTTCCCTTTATGGGTTTCCTCGGGAAATATCTGTCTCTGTGTATTTCATGTGTGTGATTGATGTTGAATATTCTATTGCTTACTTCCTTGCATTATTGTGATTGTCATTGAGTGTCCTGTAAAGAGTTTAAAATGGGCATGATTTTTTAAGCATAGTAACAACTGATTCACCCCCCCCCCACCTCTCAGTTTTCCAACAACTGGTATCAGAGTCGGTTCCTTTTATTTAAAGGTAGATCAGTTAGCTTAAACATGTCAAGTCATGAAGGAAATTCAACCAATAAGGCCCCTTTGTTCAACGGAACAAACTTTGCCTTCTGGAAAGTTAGGATGAGAAACTACATAATGGCTTTAGGTGCAGATGTTTGGGATGTGATAGACATTGGTTATGTAAAGCCAGTTGTACTAGACAATAAGGATGACAAGCTAGAATTCAAGTTCAACGCTAAGGCTATGAATTCTATTTTGAGTGGGCTTGCAGAAGAAGAATTTGTAAAATTCATGCACTTAGAAACTGCCAAAGACGTGTGAGACAAAATCATTAGGAGTTATGAAGGTAATGAGAAGGTAAAGGATGTCAAGCTTCAAACCCAAAGAGTACAGTTTGAATAGCTATAGATGAAAGAAGATGAAACTATTGAGAAGTACTTTCTGAGAGTTGAAGAACTAGTAAATACAATGAAATCTCTTGGTGCAGAAATTGAGGAAGCCTCTTTAGTTCAGAAAAATTTGAGATCTCTGCTAGATAGGTTCAACCCAAAGGTCTCTGCTATAGAAGAAATCAATGATCTAAAAACTTTGTCTTTTGATCAACTTCTAGGAACGTTGACTGCATATGAAATGAGGATAGGTAAAGATAAATCCAACACTAGAGAAGCTTCTTTTAAAGTAGATAAGAATGAGGAATCTTAGCCTGATGAAATTGAAGCAAAATTTGTGAGAAGACTAAAGAAAAAATCAGGAAAGTATCAAGGCAAGTTTCCCTTCAAGTGTTTTAATTGTGGAAAGATAGGTCACTTTGCATCTAAGTGTCCACACAAGAAGTAGGATCAGAATTCTGAAGGTGAAAAGAAGTACAAACCCAGGAGATTTGGTAAAAAGAAAAGTTTATGTGTAAACAATGATGACTCTTCAGAAGACACAAATAGGGACTCTTCCTATGAAGATAAGGTTAATGACTTTGTGCTTATGGACAAAGAGGATTATGATAATAAAAACACAGGAAGTAATATTAATGATGAAGAAGTTGTGGTCGATATGGAAGGTGAACTAATCAATGTCTTAGAAGAGATTGACAAACTCATACTCAAGAAGAGAAAACAAAAACAGTTGTTGATGCAGTTTGAAAAGATTTCTAAAACCATGATGAAGACTTTGCCCTGCTAAAAGTGGAGTTAGAAGAGGCAAAGAAGATAGAGGACATTCTGAAACAACAATTGTCAGAAAAGAAGGCAAGATGTGAAGCCTTGGAAGAAGAGGTTGTAAAAACCAGAAAAGATATGGAGAAGTTTAAAGAATTGTATCTCCAAAATATTCCAAGCATTAAATCCTCGGCATAACTAAATGACATTCTGAACAAACAGAGATCTCCTTTGTTGAATACTGGTTTAGGCTATGTAAGTGGTTCAAGCAGCAAAGAGACAGAAAGAAAAGAGCCAGTAAAGATGATCAAGTTCCAAGTCAGCAGACAATCAAACCATGAGAGTACTTTGTCACCAAAAGATAATAAAGACAAGATGATCCCTGATAAAAAAACAAAGAGGTCAGAAGATGGAGAAACAATTTCCAAGAAGAAGGCCACCCTTCAAGTACCAAAATTTATTCTATGGTTACTTCTTTTACTGTTCTAATTTTGTTCATAAGATTGAAAATTTTCAAATTAAGTTTAGAGACATGCAACCGATTGTTGATACTGAGAGGGGGTTGAATCAGTATCAAGTACAATTTAAAAACTTTTTCAACTTATACTTAAACAATTCAACTATTTCCAATGAGCAATGAACAATAGTATAAGAGTTACACCAATAAACCATAATACACCATGCACAATATATGAGAAATAATCAATAGTTTATTGTTCAAAGAAAGTAATGACTTCCAAAGGTAGCTACAGCTTCCAAATGTAGAGGGAGAGATAAACCTCCAATAGGAAGATACAATCCTCAAATATCAAGAGAGAGTTGAACACTCCATCCTTGTCCCTTCCTTCCACCCAAGAATATATGAGAGATAATAAAACTTTACATTA
>JASDQU010219284.1:0-17980 GCA_032191745.1 Picea mariana
AGCATAAGCAGTTGGAGGACAAAAGAAGAGGAGGAGCCCAGGATCAGGATCGAGGAACAGTGGTCGGTCTCTAAAATCATTGTAAGTTGATTCATATTGAGATTAATGAAAAATATACTTTTCCCGTCCTGAATACATGAGTCTCATATGTTTTATTTGATTTATGTTTTATCTTTAACCCTCTAGTAGATCAGTAGCATGCATGCGTAGTTTTGTCTTGATTGCAGGATCGCTTTGTGGAAGGAGCAGCAGTAGCAAGGAGATAAAATCTCAATGGAGGATCTACTTCAACCGTCGATAAAAGGTTAGTTGATTCTTCCCATGTTTTCCTGAGAAAAAGGGTTATAGGTTTGGGTAGGAGGTTAAAATTTATTCTTCAAGGGTCATGATCTGCATGCAAGTTTAAAGCCCTATCTTGCTAGTCCGTAGGGTAGAAAAACCCCACAACAAGAAGATATCTCAAAATATACAAAGTGTTGAATCAATTTCATTCCCAGAACTTTTGGTAGCGGATTTTAAATTTCCTATATGAGAGGTGCTACTGGAATTTTGAACTTCCTGTAGCGATTCCCTTTAAATGTTTGATAAATCTACTATTGGATGAGGAAAATTTTGACACTACAAATTGACTATTAACATTATGAAACTGTCGTTTGATGTTTGATCCCATATTGGCAAAGGTAACTTTGAAACTTATTAGATGTATATTCTCTTCCATTATCAATTCGAAGAGAGCCAATGCAAGATTGAGCTTCATTTCGAATCCACACATGAAAATTTTTAAATATTTCAAGAGATTGTGGTTTATCTTTCAGCAAGTACACCCAACACATCCTTGTGTAATCATCAATAAAGGAAATTATATATTTATTTATATTTGCAGAAGAAACAAGCATAGGGCCACACAAATTAGAGTGAATCAGTTCAAGTCTTCTACATGCTCTGGAAGTAGAATCATGGAAATGTTGTTTTCTATGCTTTCCAAGAATACAACCATCACATTGTTTTAGTTTTCTAGGAATTGTAGGCATAATAGAAATACCATCCTTTTTCATTAAACAAATACTATCATAATCGATATGACCAAATCTAGCATGCCACAAAAAGACTAGATGGTATTATACCTTCATCGTGATCAGAGAGGTATGCAATATTTTGTGTATGGGAAGATGTCCCATTCAGCTTCAACAGTCTTCCATCTTTTATTCTAATCATAACAAGCATGTTATCAGAGTCCTTTCATATTTCAATTTTTCCATCGATCATGTGAATAGAGTGGCCTTGCGTTTTGATTTTCACAAGAGACAACAAGCTTCTTTTCATCTCAGGAAGATATAGTACATTGTGGAGAAGAAAATTCGGGATTCCAGACAACTTAAGCCTGATGGTGCCCATCCCTGAAGGTTTAAGTTTGGACCTGTATATAAAATACACTATGCCATCTATATTGTCATTGAAGTATTAAAAAAAATATCTTCAAAATGTCATATAAGAGGCTGTACCTGTGTCAAGAAGCCATGCATCTTTCCAAGGACCATATGCAGTGTTAAATAATTCTTTTTTTACTCCTATATTGTAGTGAGAAACAATGTAATGGGCATATTCTAGTGGATTACCTTGTGTTGGTTCTGTAGGTTTACCTTTGTCCTCTTTCTTATTCTATTTGTCTTCTTTGATCTTTTCCCATGGAACTCTGCAATCATTTGTTTTATGTGACCCGTTCCTTTTACATTGGGTACAATGGAGATTGGATCTATCGCCTTGGTTGTGTCTTCCCCCTGCCTCTGAAACTCTTTCTTCCACATCCACATCCTCTTTTACTACATTCTCCTTTGGAATAATCATGTTTTTTAGTCTTTTCTTTTTGAGCAAGGTAAAAAGTTTCTCCAGTTGAAGGAGTTGGCTTCTTTCCAAAGGATTTCTCACGATCTACAACTTTCTTTACCAATTTTTGAAATGTCATGGATTTCATCTAATTACTTGCTTGCAACAATTCAAGGTAGTGAGAATATGTATGGTAGAGGGACTTAATTAATGTTGTGATGGGGAGATCAATATTTTCTCTGGTGGCTTCAATATCATGCATTATGGATATGATTTATGAGGCTAAAGCCATAGGGTCATCATTATTCAACTCTAGGTTGAAGAGCTTCAACATTAGTTGTATGAGTTCAAGCTCAGAATGTGTGTCATACAATTCATTTAATCTCTTCAAGATGCCATAGGAATCACTAATGGAATAAATATGACAACTCACCTCTTCACTTATTGTTGCAGAGATTATTTCATATGCCTTCTGGTCTTTGTTTTCCCATATTTCACATTCTTTATCTATGGTAGGTATGGATTATTTTCTACAAGGTATTCTACTCTTTGTCTTTAACATTGAGGCTTCTTCTTGTGATTTTGCATCTTATTTAGTGGTTTTGTTTCCATGAGGGTCTATTTTTGCTTCACAAATCCCTTTCCGCAAGTCGTTGAAGATCAGTGTGCTCTTGATCTTCCTATACCATTGTTTGTAGTTATCCTTTCCAATCAGTGCCACGTCGACAATGGAGATAAGAGAATGCATTGTTTTTTTCTATCATGGGCACGATAGAAAAAAAAATATATAATGAAGCTACACCAATAAAAAATTCCTTTCTACTTCACCAAGAAACGATTGGAATGAAGGGTTTCCCACTAAAGTTTAAACAAAGTACACTAGCATTGTTCTAATCATCAACACCAATGAATATGAACAGATATAATAGCTATCAATATATCATCTAATGGATGTATACACTAGATAATGTATATCATGTTACAATACATATCCAATCTATGAAGTTGCCCATTTTTCATCCAATGGAAATCAATACACTAGAAACAAATGATATACTAGCAGGAGAGTATATACCAAGGAATGTACATAAGCAATGAGAAATGGCTTCAAGCAATGAGGAATCAACAAAACCATTCATGTGTTATTGCAAAGTGAATGTCCTTTTCTCAACTCAAATCTTGTTGGTGAAGCGCACTCGACATGACGTTCACTCCTCATAAAAGAACCCTCAAAATGACTCGGCATGCAATCATAGATACCATTATGCAGAGATATCGTGTAATACGATCACATAGAGAAAAAACATAGGGTTGAAGAGAATTAGGGTTTCTAGGTTCGAGCGAGTTGGGATGTGAATAAGTCAAATGGTACAATGTATGTGAGAAATACAATAATGGGGATGTGATCTCTTCAAACGTTGAAACTATGAGAAAGGATTTCGCTCAACGGGTGATTGAGGATACTAATGTTGTGTTGAGGAATCAATACATCCTGAGAAGTGCCTTCGATACCAATGTTCATTTGAGTGTAGCTCGCATAGGGTTATGGTTTCGACCAATGACCAAAAGAGTTCGACCATCCTAAGGGTATGTAGTGTTCACATTAGTTTCAACAAATTAATGCACACATCAATTAGAGAATCAATTAGAGATTGACGAGAAGGAAAACTCGCAGACTAGGAGATAGAGAAATTTTTTCTATGGAAGAAAAACACTTAGAGACAGGCATAGGCATTTTCTTCACCCAAGGGGAAACAAAAACGCTAGAATAAATTATGGAGTTAGGCCAAGCTCTGATACCACTGTCAGGCCAGGGATTAGAAGAAAATATAACCCCACACGAATGTTATTTCATGAGTATGATAGGTGAATATATACATGAGTAAATGACTCTTGGTCTTCCCAAACAGGTGACCATTCCTATCACCTATGTTATGGACCTAACCCCCTAACCTCTCATGTAGCTATAATAATATATTTTCCATGTAATAAAGGTCGATACTAGTTAATAAGGCCTATTTAATAAATATGAGAAAGTCAATGTAAGAAGTTCTAATAGAAGCTTCCGCTTCTAGAAAGATCTTCATCTTGAATTTTATTTAGAAGATAGAATTAGTATAAATAGGAGTAGAAGGTATGAGAGGGGATTTTCTTGAGAATTATTGTAATAGAGATCTTATCTGCTAGAGTTTTCCTCCTCAAAGAGGCAAGTGAACATTGTTCCCTATCAATAAAGGTATTATTCTAGTGTTGTGGATCCATCAATTTTGTTGTTCTGTTGTTATTCTTTGTAGTATTCTTATTTTATATTGTTGATCCACTGCTATTCACTGCAATATTTATGTTTATACTATTATAATAGATCTGGTACCTAAAAAGTGGTATTAGAGCACTTTCCTTGGCAGGAATAGTGGGTACAATTCTTTTTGGGGTAGATACATATTCCGATGTCTTTAAGCTACAGAGATCTATCATTCAATGCATAAATCCACAGTCGGGGAAGCATACATGCAGGAACTACAAGTGGTACTTAAGCACACATTGTTGGCCACCCTTGTAACCCCTGTTGGTACCCCTTCGAGTGGTAGCACATCAGAAAACACTTGTATATAGATTGACTTAGATATCTAGAATCTCTCCATAGATAAACCGATTGGTTGCCTGACTGCTATAGTGCCACCAAGCAAAACACTTGGGAAGATACTCTCTAGTACATGGGTAATCAGGTAGTATGGCTAAGGGTATGGTCTAGCCTCCTTAGTTGGTGCCTTGAGATATTGGGTTGAGTATTTCTATTCGACCCCCCATGTATATCAGAGAGTGATAGCACAAGGAAAACCCTTGTTTATAGAAACCATGAAAACCCCTAACCCTAGGACACAAACAAAACAGAAAGGGAACCAAAAATATTTTTCCTGTTCAACGTTAGGGCCTTTTGAAACTGCTTTTTTCCTATTAATAATTTGAGCATTCCACCACTGCAATATTAATTATATAGGAGTATAAATCTGTAGGAATAAAAAAAAATGTCTTGCCCACACCATTATTTGAGACCTATCCCATTGGATTCTTCCCTTCACCCTAATCGCAGTGGTACCTATCATTTTCAACCCTTTTTTTTTCTTGTGGACCTGACCCCTTCCCAACACCCTTATTTGACACCTATATCATTGAATTCCTCTTTTTACACTGAACATGGTCATATATATCATTTTTCACTCTTTTTTCCGTGGACCCACTTCCCCTCCTACGTACCCCTCATTCACCCATGGCCAACACTCACAACTAAGAATTCCTTCACCTGCAATATAAATCCAAATAGAACAAGGCAGACATCCAAATACTAACCTAACCTTCAAGAAAAGAGTTACAAGCGGCTTGGCCGGTGTTAAGGGTGAATTAGCCTCCCTCACCCAGTGTTTGAAACAGTCCCATGGCTCTCCCTCCCTTGAACAACCTTCCCACTATAAAGGTGAGAACACTTTCCAAATATGGCCTTTCATTTGAACTCCCTTCCTCATGACCCCTGTCTTCCCAGAGTTGAGGTGAACAAATTTGATGGATCAGATCCCATGGTTGGGTCACTCAAATAGAATATTATTTCTCCTTGCATGGAATAACTGATTATCTGGCCAAACTTCGTTATGGTGTCCTCTATTTGGATCCATAATGTTGGAAATGGTTGCAATGGCATAGAAAATAAATGTTGGGGGTATGTTTCTTGGAAACATTTTATGGCAGAGCTATATGAATGCTTTGAAACTGACACTCACTATCTCAGTCATTTGACCAAGTTGAAATAGTCTCGAAAAATGGAAGACTTTAGATATGCCTTTGAACACTTGGATTTTAGAACAGAGGGAATTTTTTATTCCTTCTTCTGGGAATGTTTTATTAGTGGCCTCAAAGATGAAATTTGAGCCCAGGTCATCATGGCTCACCGTCAAACTTGGTTGGAAGATACTCAACATGCTAAGGAATCCCAACATATTTTCTCTACTCAGACTTGAAAACCTTCCTTGTTACGAGGGAAAAACTCTCTATGGCCAAGGGTAAACCACAACAGACAGGTATGACTACAGAAATCAACTCAATTCCATCATATGCTCTATAAGCTAATGTGCAAGATAAGAAGGAGGCCTACCTCGATCCAATGTTTGATGATGTCCCACCGTTGAGCGCTTCGACCCAAAGCTATATACATGCAACAAGTTCTCAACAAACAAGCAGAGAAAGTACGTAGTGATAATATAAAGGGGTTAGCACATTAGATAACATAATCCATCAATAAACATTACAAACATGCCCATGGATAATAATCATATATTTACATGATACCAATAGGACAAGAAATGAGTATTTCTATTAATAATTGATCAGGAGAAGTGACAACATTACAGACTTTTGTTTTGGCATGGTTCGAAACCAAGAAACCAAGTTCCTTCCAATTGGGCCTCCACTACTTCAATCTTCCACCAAAGGCAAGCTCATAGGAGAGAGACAATGAGGTTCTCTCAACAATAGGGAAATATCTTGGGGGCTAAACACTGTGTTCAGACTCGAGGGACAAAGGGATGCAGATTCAATATGAAGTAATTTCTCTAGAGTAACTTTGCTCTCAAAGTTGAATGCTTTCTCCTCTTTTCCATGGCTCAGAATTATTCTTTTATAGCCTTCAGAATGCAACTAAAGGGTCGAGTTAGAATGTTTCTAGTATATGGAAGGCCAAGGATTAGATATCTCCTATCATGACATGGAAACCCGACTCCATTTTTGTATTTTCTAGCACAAATCCCAATGTATGCAGGTTGTAGTGTAGAAGCCTGCGTATACGCTTGTTGTATAGCTGATAGGGTGTGTATATGTGGAAAAATGTGTATTTTTAGCTCTGGATTCATCAAAAAAGGGATGATAATCCTTCATAGGGGAATGGAAAAATTCCCTCTGTGCAAGATAGAAATGGTGAGGCAAATCTTGCTATAACAGATGCCCCCTAATGTGTGAGGTCGGAGGAGTATCTGCGATGGCCGAAATACATTATAAATAACCCAGAAGTGGAGTGGTGTAAACCCAGCTAGATGAACTTGATTGCTCATTACATTCTGTACTGACTTTGCATACATGGCGGCCAAAAATACAATGCAGATCCATGTGAAAAATATACCAAACAAGTGTTCGTGGCTATGAATAGGAAAATACAAATGCAGTTACATGTCGGAGGTTGTCATAGTCACGAACACAGCCCAGTGAAACCAATCTCAAGAATCAATTTGAAGACATCTGTATACCATGAAGTACAATATGATCTCCCATGATCACTAAAGTCAAATAGGCATTGGTCCAATGAAAAGGAGGCAACAACTCAGGAAAGTTGCAGCCATATAGTGATGTCTTCAAGTCTTCTACACTATCCACCAAGGGTGCAAGTCTACATCATGTGAATAAAGGAGTTGAGGTAGAACACAATGAGACATTGTTTGATTACCGGTCATTGAGGTATACCATTAACAAACGTGAGACAACCTGCCAATAATGAAAGTAGGTATCAAGGCATCAAGCACATTCCTACACGTGTGAATAAAGGAGTTGGTGTCGAACACTTGGGGAATCCATTGATCAGGAGACATTGATGTATTCCCATCTGGCAATGACAAGATATCCTGCCACTAATGACTGAAAGCCTCAAGGTACTCATAAAACTCTAGGTCCCATATCCAGAATAAATGGGATAAATTTGATGGAAAGAGACCCGTTGAAAGGAGAGCATTAAGGCATATCTCATTAGTAAACACGAGGAACAAAGCAGGAGCTTTATAATTTGGTGGATATCAGACGAAGAAAATGTTCATGAACCAACGACCCTGTGCATCTTTTGTGTGTGCCAAATGCAAGCGATACACGAAAAAGACCCTCTGAATAGCATCCAATGATGAAAACTGTTGACAAAGGTGAGGAAACCAACAATAAGGATAATGGCATCCAAGACACTGCACGAATTCCAAAGTGTGAATAGATGTCTTGTTGTTGAACACAAGGGAAACCACCTAGTCAATGACCAATGATGAAATGTCGATTGTTGGGTTCAAGGTGACCTACCAATAATGAAAGTAGGGCTAGGGTGCATGATAAGACCAAAGTATCATATGATTCTGAGACAAACTGAGGGTATGGTCGATATGCAAAGACAAGATTTTTGAGGAGTGGCCGACACATGTTGATAGACTTCCTTTGAACAAGAGCATGAGACATATGGTAGACTCTGGCATCATAGAATCAATGATACAACTATCAAATGCAAGAGGCATTGATAATGTTCTCTATGGGGACTGGAAGAGTAACCATTCGGTGGAGAAAACTTTGTAACGGGATCATATTCCTAAGGCCATGCTAAACCCAAAATTATGATGAAACAAGGACTCAATAACTTTGTGCTCTGTTCAAAGGCGACATGACTGCTACCAAATATAATATAGTGCTCCCTTCCCTCCTATCTTTTTTTTCTTTTTCATAACAAATAAATGCTATGATACAGAGGAGGGAACGAATGTTGCAAGTAAGAAAAACTAGTTCCAACAATGGAACATACCTATGCTCAATGCAAGGAAATGCATGTGGGAGATGGACACTCGGGGTGATGTTCCCTCCAGGGTATAGGGTGTCAAATTGCAAAGGATATAAACAAGGCTCTGCTTGGTTGAGGATGGAAAAACTACTTAGACTACGGTTTATAACGCAAGGCGGGAATCGGCTAAAGGCTCAATACTGCAAGCAAGGGAATGAGATGCAATCACAACTTAATGCCAAAAAATGTCCTTTTTTATGTCTTTTAGTCTACTTGGTGTGAAAAAGGGATAAAATTGTGTCAAATAGACGTCTTTTCAAATCCAATTTACGAGTGTGAAAAAGACAAGTTCACTTGGTGATATTTTCTATTTTTTGATAACGAGTCAGAAAAGAGATTAACTAAGACTCGTGACCTTTCAAATCCAATTTTAACGAGTGTGGAAGGGACAAATCACTCGGCAATATTTTCAGTTTTTTAGACGAGTCGGAAAAGAACTTAACTAAGACTCATTAGGGAGATTCTAGGCGGAAAGTCACAAGGGAGGCCAAGGCTCCCTTGCGGACCTTCTGTGGAATGTTAGTATCTTACGAAGAACCGACACAAGCTTGGGAACACCCAAATCTCTCCAAGTCGAGGAGGGAAAAGTGTTAATGGAGGTTATCGTCTCTGTGTTATATTGGATAGTGTATCTTCCTAGAAAATACATAGGTGGAGGCATTTGATACCCCACAAGACCATCCCAATCAAAGGGAACCTCTTAAAGACTTGGAGGGAGAGAACTTGAGAAGAGTAAAACTCCCTCTTATTCAGAAGGTGAAGTACTAGAAATGTTAAGGACATGGCATAGAAGGTATAGAACCAGAACTAGAAGAGCGAGATCGACCAAAAATTGCATTAGGACGACTGCTTCCTTAGACTTGTCACTCTCCAAGAGAACAGTGGGGTCGATTGAATATTGCATCGATACGACCACTTCCTCAACCATTGGTTGAATAGGATGCAAGACAACAAGGTCAAGAGTTGCATCAGCCCAAAGAATAGGAGTGTTGTCAGTCGAATATTGCATCGACACGACCGTTGGTTGAACATGATGTGAGACAACAAGGTCAAGAGATGCATCACCCCTGAACATAGGAGAGTTGTATGTTGAAGATTACATCGACACGACCACAGGTTGAACGGGATGTGATACAACAAGGTCAAAGGATGTATCAACCCCTAAACGAAAAGGGGTGTCAGTCAAAGATTGCATCGGCATGATTGTTATATCAACCAAAGAAGGAACGAAGTGTTGTGAAAACATAGATGCCTCAAAACCTGAAGGGCCCTTAGGTGAGCCCCACACTTCTAGTATCCCAGCAGTAATAGGAAAGAAACTAGTAAGGTGATTTCATTCACAAGTCCTGCAAAGGAATCTAGGCTTACGTCCATGACATCTAGGCTTCTTCATCATATGAATGCCCCCAGCATAACTTGCAGTGGCTGGTGACATGCTCCCAACATGACTTGTAGAGGCTAGTAGAAAATATCCAACATGACTCGCATAGGTTGGAGATGGATCCCCAACGTGACTAGCAGACGTTGGTGATGCATGTGCAGTGTGACTAGCAGCGACCAGACATGTTCCCCCAGCTTGACTTGCAGCAGCTTGTTGCAAGTCTTCAAGATGACTCACAGAGGTTGTCGACCAATATCCAACATGACTAGAAGAGGTTGGTGATGTAATGCCAGTATGACACAGAGTGACTAGACTTTTTCCCCCATCGTGACTAGCAACGGTTGGTTGTAGGTCTTCAACATGACTTGTAGACGTTGTCGACCAATCTCCAACATGACTAGCAGAGGTTGGTGATATAATGCCCGTATGACATGCAGTGACTGGACTTGTGGCAGTGGTTGATTGCGGCATTTGAGACCAAGGTCCAAGGAAAGATTGGTTTTGATAAATTGCAGGCCAGGAAGGATCCTGGTTTACACCCTATCCCTGTCCAACGGGATAGTATCCTCCTCCATACTGATGCATAAAGGGTTGTGAGGGCATCAACACTGAGGAAGCCACTTGTGAAGAGAAAGAAACATGACAAGGGTTACTCATGTGAGGATATGTGTTTCCCCCAGATGAAGGAACTTCGTGAAGTGGGTTGCCCATACTACAAAAATAACTTCCCCTAGATGAAACACCAGAGGACAGATGGAGTTCAGCCATGGGAAAAGTGTTCATAGGAACTGACATGGCGGAAGAAGGATAAGTGGACGGAGTGTAATAAGTAGAATGATTCAATAGTTGGGCACTTACTTCTCACATAGTGGATTTGTAGGAAGGAAGATTCCAACCTCCTACCGTAAGAGGTGTTTGAAGGATAAGACTCCCACCAAACGGAGAGGGATAATAAGGAGGCATCATGCCCCCAGACCCAAAACTTGTATTCGCATAAGGAGGCGAGATAGAGGATGGTAAGTGCGAAGACATATTTGACATACCATGAGAAAATGATTAGAGACACAAGGCATTGACTGAGTGCCATAATTTTTCATACCATACTAAGAAGAAGAAGGATCCATCCCATGAAATGAGTGGACATCATGGGGGGCTAGCAGTAAACAAGGGAGAAAAAGGAACTCCACCATCCATGATAATGAGAACTTAGTATAGACTCTTAAGGCCAACTAGTAATCAAAGAGCATACCACAAAGTCAAACAGCCAATATGCATGCAAACGGGCTAAAGTGGCTGAGTGGCCTCCCTCGCTAAAGAAGGTATGCCTCATCCAAGAGGGAAATGAGACTCCATGCTAAAGTTTGGAGGTAACATGATCAGTTATAGGGCCCCTCATGGGCTTAACAACCAGTCGGTCAGATCCCCCCGGAGAGGTAATCTTCCGTAAAGGCTGTGTGTTTTCCGACCCCTATCTGACCCAGGATACAAGCAGAATAACCCCTACAAGTAACCTATGAGATACCTAAGTCAAGAAACTAATAAACCACTATATAAGAGATGCATAGGAGAACAGTCGTAATTCTGGATCACCGTATGGACAGGGTAACAAATCCCAAAACCTTGAAAGCGTCGCTTCTCACAGAGGTATGGGTACTAGCAATATACCCAAATATGAATAAATCCACAGAAATATCTCTGACGCTAGGTGAGTATCTAGGGCTTATCCCTTCAACTAACTTCACACGACTTCGTGACTAACTTTGGTATGAGAGGAACCTCCTAATCTTACCAATTATACAATGGACTTCTCAACTCCCTATCTCAAACACATATGTTGATTTAATTGCCTTGGAGAAGTTTACTCACAAAATCCTATTCCAAGGCACTAAATCCTAGGCTAGTTTGTGCACCCTAAAAAATAAAATCGTGACTAATCAATTTTAATTTAAAGCGTAAATTTTATTGGCCATGATTACTCAAAAAGGTATGGAAGTGAAACTCATGATGTTATGACTCTGCAAGAAAATAAATATGAATATAATGCAAAGTCTATCTTTAACTTTTTCAATGAATGATATGCATATAAAAACAATGCAATTTTCAATTTCAACTCTTCAATTCAGAAGTAAAATGCAATCTTTCACTAAATGAACTAAGCTAATGGTAAAGATTCAAAAGACAAAAATGCGAACCAATGCAAAATTCCTATATTTTTTTATTTTCAGTATACTGAAAAGGAAAATGCATGGACTGATAAGAAACTTGATATATAAAATTCTACTGTGTATAAAAGTAATAACTCAAGCAAAATAACAAGCAGCCAAGCAAATAGCCCAGAGCTCAAGGACAAATCAAAAATGAAAAACAATGAGAAAGACTACGCCCAAAAATTTAACTTCAAATAGGCTTCCTGTCAACCCAGAGAATCTCAACAGGCACTACAAATACCTAAGAAGGCTCAGCAATCATCAACTACCACCCAGCAACCACCAAACCAAGCAACTAAGCAAGGGAAAAAGGCATACGTGACTGTTCAGGAAAACAGGGCGTATATATGCAGCTTGCAGTGAAATAACACGTGTGTACACATGATTGTCAAGGAAAAAGGTGCGTACAGGCTTTAAAACAAGGCCAGGTAAGTGCAGAAGGCTGAAAACTCATACCTAGAGTGAACAGAATCTGTCAAGCAGGGATACGACAAGAAACACAAAGGAAAAAGAGCAATGTAAGAACAAGAAATACTTCAACCCTTAGAAGGAAGACTTCCCTAGTGGAGTCAGCATTTTTGTTACGAGAAAAAACTCTCTATGGCCAAGGCTAAACCACAATAGATAGGTATGACTGTAGAAATCAAATCAATTCCATCATATGCTATATAATCTAATGTGCAAGATAAGAAAGATGCCTACCTCGATCCAATGTTTGATGATGTTCCATCGTTGAGCGTTTCGGCCTAAAGCTTTATACCTGCAACAAGTTCTCAACAAACAAGAAGAGAAAGTACGTAGTGATAATATAAAGGGGTTAGCACATTAGATAACATAATCCATCAATAAAAATTGCAAACATGTCCATGGATAATAATCATATATTTGCACGATACCAATAGGACGGGAAAGGAGTATTTCTATTATTAATTGATTAACAGAAGTGACAACATTACAGACTTCTGTATCGGAACAGTTCGAAACCAAGAAACCAAGTTCTTCCAACTGGGCCTCCACCAAAGGCAAGCTCATAAGAGAGAGACAATGAGGTTCTCTCAACAATAGGGAAAGATCTTGGGGGTTGAACACTGTGTTCAGACTTGAGGCACAAAGGGATGCAGACTCAATAGGAAGTAATTTCTCCAGAGTAACTTTTCTCTCAAAGTTGAATGATTTCTCCTCTTTTCCATGGCTCGGAATTGTACATTTATAGCCCTTAGAATGCAACAAAAGGGTCGATTCAGAACATTTCTAGTATATGGAAAGCCAAGGATCAAATATCTCCTGTCGTGACATGGAAACCCGACTCCATTTTTGTATTTTCTGGCACAAATCCCGATGTACGCGGGCTATAGTGGAGTAGCCTATGTATACACTTGTTGTATAGTTGATAAGGAACATATATGTGGAAAAATGTGTATTTTTAGCTATGGATTCATCAAAAAAGGGATGATAAGCCTGCATAGGGGAATGGAAGAAGGCCCTATGTGCAATATATAAATGGTGAGGCAAATATTGCTATAACATTCCTTTATTCTTCGAACTCGACCTACCAACCCTAACCCTCCTCCCACTCCCCTCAAGATCTATAAATTAACTCGGGCTAAAATGGAGAAACTCCAACTCAAGGCCCTTTTTTATAATTGTGATGAAAAATATTTTTCGAGGCAAAAGAGTAAGGAAAAAAAGTTATTTATGGCCATCTCTGAGGTTGTTTCTAATGAAGAGGTTGAAACTGCCCCTATGGTAGAATTACCAGAGCCAACTGATATTACTCCACCCTATGACCCACCATAAGTAGAAATGGTCATTTCATTTAATGATATCACTAGCTTCTCTGCTCCCCAAACCCTCAAGCTCATTTGCTACATTAAGAATCAAAAGGTGATCATCTTAATTGACAGTGGAAACACTCATAATTTATTCATCATCACATTGCCCAAGAAAAACATTGCTATATCCATGCAGTCAACAACTTTCAAATCATGATTTCCAAAGGAGGTTCCATGAAATGTTGGGGGCATTGTGAAAATGTGCATTTCTAAATTGGGTAGTACAATATGAAATCTCATATGTTTTCTATTGACATGGGTGGTTGTGATATTGTGCTCGGTGCAGAATGGTTATGCACTCTTGGTTCCATCCTCATGGATTTTGAGGAATTAACCATGCAATTCCAACAAGAAGGAAAACAATGTAAGTTCTGAGGAATCACAGCAGGTTCCCCTGAGATCATTAGTTCCCATCGAATGGAAAATATCCTCAAAAAAGGTCATTCTGACATTATTTCCCAACTCCATTCTATTCAAGCAATTGAGACACCTTCGGTTCATCCTAACCTTCAATGTATCATCTCCAAACACCAAGATATTTTTTCCACCCCACAGGGAATTCCTCCTTCTCATGGTGTTCATGATCATTCCATTCCTCTCATCCAATGCAATATTCCTCGCAATGTTCTCCCTTATTTTCGTCCCTTTTCCCAAAATAATGAAATGGAGAAAATTGTTCAAGAATTGCTAGCCAGAGGTGTTATCCTTCGTAGTACCAACCCCTATTCTTCTCATGTGGTCATGTTATTCAAGAAACAAGGTACTTAGCACATGTGTCCAGACTTTCACGCCCTCAAAAAACTCACCATAAAAGACAAATTTCCCATTCATGTCATTGTTGATCTCTTAGATGAATTAAGTGGTGCTGAGTTTTTTACTAAACTTGATCTCTGTTCTGTCTATCACAAGATACGCATGCAAGAGGAAGAAATTTCTAAGATGGCTTTTCAAACTCATGAGGGTCACTATGAGTTCTTGTTCATGCCCTTTGGCTTATGTAATGCTCCCTCCACTTTCCAAAGTCTCATGAACTGTCTTTTCCGTCCTTTTCTCCTTCATTTTGTCGTAGTTTTCTTTGATGATATTCTCATCTATAGTAAAACCTGGGCATAACATCTTACCCATATGGATCAAGTTCTCAGTCTACTCTGTCAACAACAAATTTTTCTCAATAAATATAAATGTGCCTTTGGAGCTTCATAAGTGGAGTACTTCAGTCATATTGTCAACAAGGATGGTGTATGGGTGGATCCTAAGAAAATTGAAGCAATGCAAGATTGGAAGAGCCCAAAAACTCTCAAGATCTTGCATGGTTTTGTGGGTTTAACATGATATTATTGCAATTTTGTTAAGAATTATGGAAAAATTGCATCGCCTCTTACTTCTCTCCTTAAAAATAATTCTTTCATTTGGACTCCAACAGTTAATCAGTCCTTCCAAGCATTGAAAGAGGCCATGTGCACAACTCCTTTCATGTCCCTCCCTGACTTCACAAAGGCTTTTGTCCTAGAATGTGATGCCTCTGGGAAAGGAATTGGAGTAGTAATCATGCAAGAGGGTAGGCCTTTGGCCTTCGCTAGAAAAGAACTCTCAGAGCAACATATTGACCAATTAATCTATGAAAAGGAAAGGTTTTCTATTCTGCATGTTGTGGATCTCTTGCATCCTTATCTATAGGGGAAACACTTCCAAATTAAAACAGACCATCAGAGCCTCAAGTATTTCCTAGAACAAAGGATTTCATCCTAGGAGCAACAAAAATGGGTGACCAAGATATTTGGCTATGATTATGAGATCATTTATAAGAAGGGAAAAGAAAGTGTAGTGGTTGACGCTCTATCCCGAAAGTATGAAAAAGAAGGATCCCTTTTTTCCCTCTCCTTCATTGTACCCGATTGGCTCCAAGTTATTCGCCATGAATGGATGCAAGACCCCAAAAATTTTCCACTGATCAAACAATTGCAAGAAAATTATCGAGTTTCTCCACCGTACTCTTGGCATAATGAAAAGCTTCACTAAAAAGTATGTTTGTATTTAAGCAACCAGTCGCAACTTAAATCCACGGTGCTTTCTGAGCTTAATGCTTCACCCATAGCGAGGAATTATGGGTTTAACTAAATCTATGAACAAGTTAAACGTTCTTTTTTCTTGGATAGTATGAAACAAGAAATCCACACCTTTGAGGCTGAATGTGATGTCTATCAATGCAACAAGGGAGAAATTGTCAAAGCTCCAGGCACACTACAAACGCTTCTGATTCCACCAACTATTTAGAGGGACATTTCTATGGACTTCATTATGGGCTTACCTAAATCAGGAAATAAGTCAGTCATCATGGTGGTAGTTTATCGTCTTTCCAAATATGTTCATTTTTTTTTCTCTTCAGCACCCATTCACAACATCCACAGTGCCTCACATTTTCATGCATCATATTTTCAAGCTTCACAACATGCCTCATTCTATTGTATCTGACATAGATCCCACTTTCACCAACAATTTTTGGCAAGAACTATTCAAGCTCCAGGGCACACAATTACATATCAGTACTAATTATCACCCCCAGAGTAATGGCCAAACAGAAGTTGTCAACAAGTTCTTGGAAACATATTTGCGGTGTTTTCATCTGAATAAAAAAATCATTGGGCTCATTGGATACCCCTAGCTGAATGGTGGTATAACACATATTACCATATTGAAACTCACATGACTCCTTTTTAAGTATTATATGAAAAAAATACCTCGTTAGTCCTTTCCTACATGCTAGGGGTCTCGAAGCTTCAGGAGGTTGACAAAAATCTTACAATTTGTGCAATCATTCTTTCTGATCTCAAAGAAAATTTGTTCATGGCTCATAATTGTATGAAACAACAAGAAGATCAATGACGTTTAGAACGAAATTTTTTTGAAGGGGACCATGTGTTTCTTCATCTACAACCTTAAAAGAAGACTTCACTCAAAGTTGAACACTGTTAGAAGCTTGCTCCCAAATTTTATGGTCATTATACAATTCTCAAGTGTGTGGGACTGATGGCCTATCAGTTAGCTCTTTCCAGTCATTCTAAGATCCATCATGTTTTCCATGTCTCATGGTTAAAGAAGGTGATTGGAACTAAGTGCCAAACTCAAACCAATCTTCCTAAGTTGAATGTTGAAGGTTCCATCTGGTTGCAACCACATGAAGTCTTGGACCAGCATGAGTGTCATATCCATAAGTGCACCATCAAGGAAGTGTTAGTGTAGTGGAAAGACACAACTCCAAAAGATGCCACATGAGAGTCGACCACTATTCTCCAAGAATTTCCTCATCTCAAGCCTTGAGGACAACGTTGTTCTTCAAGGGGGAGTGCATGTTAGGGATGTAACCCCCTAATCTCTCATGTAGGTAGAATAATATATTTTCCATGCAATAAAGGCCGATACTAGTTAATAAGGCCTATTTAATAAATATGAACAAGTCAATGTAAGAATACCTAATAGAAGCTTCTGCTTCTAGAAAGATCTTCCTCTAGAATGTTCTTTAGAAGATAGAATTAGTATAAATAAGAGTAGAAAGTATGAGAGGGGCTTGTATTGAGAATTATTGTAACAGATCTCTACTCTACTGGAGGTTTCTCCCTCGAAGAGGAAAGTGAAAATTGTTTACTATCAATAAAGGTATTATTCTAGTGTTGTGGATCCATCTATTTTGTTGTTCCATTGTTATTCTTTGTAGTATTCCTATTTTATGTTTTTGATCCACTATNAATAAAGGCCAATACTAGTTAATAAGGCCTATTTAATAAATATGAACAAGTCAATGTAAGAATACCTAATAGAAGCTTCTGCTTCTAGAAAGATCTTCCTCTATAATGTTCTTTAGAAGATAGAATTAGTATAAATAAGAGTAGAAGGTATGAGAGGGGCTTGTATTGAGAATTATTGTAATAGAGCTCTACTCTACTGGAGGTTGCTCCCTCGAAGAGGAAAGTGAAAATTGTTTACTATCAATAAAGGTATTATTCTGGTGTTGTGGATCCATCTATTTTGTTGTTCCATTGTTATTCTTTGTAGTATTCCTATTTTTTGTTGTTGATCCACTATTATTCACTGCAATATTTCTATATATGCTATTATA
>JASDQU010219288.1:3004-14237 GCA_032191745.1 Picea mariana
ARTGYATTGGGRTKACACATGTGAWGAGKTAYTAGGTTGTTTTCCCTAATACATGTATTTACTATCATGGTAAGTTTAATTTTAAAACATAAAAAATAATAAGAGTAGGCAACATTTACCTTTGATTATTTTCACCTTGACCTACCTTAGGTCCCTTCACACACCTTAAGTATTAACCCCCTATGTTTCATTATGACCCTAGACATAATATGACCCCTAACACAATTGTACCACAACACACACACACACACACACACACACACACACACACACACACACACACACACACACACACTACTATAACCTCTAACCACTATGATCCTAAACACATTTACCCATTACACATGTTGAACCATAACCATTATGAATCATAGCCCTTATGATCACTAACATAATATTAAAAATTGTAATTGGAAAACATATCTATCACAATGGTTCCTTGGGGATGTTTAATACATTATCTTTTCAAGATATGTCAAATACATTTTAAAACTTTGGATCCATCATTGATTAAGGATAAGTGTAGCTATGGATGTTTTTAGCACATTGTTAGAGGTCACTGCCATCATTTGGGAGCTCTAGAGTTGAAAGCACACATGTTAATATATTCCAAATATTGTCTATCCATTTTATATAAACAACACTTTAGACATTGTCTAATATATATAGTATAATATATACAATATTTTATATGTAAAACATAAAAAGAAAAAAAAAACAAATAACAAATAAAATAATTAATAAAACAAATAACAAAAAACAAAACTCCAAATGGTCAATGTGAATGCAAGGAGAGAACTTGCACCTAAGTATGGATAATTTTAAGGATGAAAAATTATATTAAAATGTAGAAACCTGGGTTAATCTTACTAGTCCTTAATATGTAAAATGTAAAATGTTTGACGATAGTTTTGTAAAAAATTCAATTTTCTAAGGATTGTATATAGTTTCTATAAAATCTTGGCGATTTTTAAGGTAAAATCATTTTATTCTATGGAAATTAGGTGAATCATTTTTAGAAAAAATGGAAATTGGCGAATCGTTTTTTGGAAAAAACCATGAAAAATTAGCCCATTTGCGAAATTTAGCCCCTAAAATCATCTATGCACCCAAGTTGAAATACTATGAATATTTCCCAAGCCAACTAGAAAGGAGGCAACCCTAGCCCATTGGTGAGGAGTCTTATTCTCACTAGGAAGGAGCTAGTCCAAGCCCACTAACAAGGGGATATTCTGATCGACATACCCTAGAAAAAAATGGAGATAATAGAGATATATACTACCAAAATAGAGACCTTGGGTGACTACTAGAGATAGAGACAAAGGATACCCCACCTACAGAAGAAACATAGACAAGGGTGATATGCTCAGAGGATCGACAATGCCACCAAAATCGATGAGCACCTCTACATTTTACTTTGTTTAAGATATTTTTTTGAAGGTTTAGCATCTAAGTAAGAAATTTCAATACAATTGGGATAGTTTATTATTAGCAATGATATATTAGAGAGATACAATTTGGATGGACGAAAATATAGAGGTAACACAAACCTTTCCTTCTCCTTTGTAAAATATATGGAAACATTCTAAGGATCATGACCAATATAAAGTAACTACCTAATATTTTAAGAATTGATACACAACAATGATTGAGGAAACTTTCAAAGCATTATGGATTCCCCAAAATATGGTAGATAAGTACACTGTTTTTTCTTCCTTATAAAATTGACATGCATAATATGTTTTTCTGACCTAGAGTAGATGTATTAGTGCCCCTACATATTTTATTATTTATGTTACAAAAGAAAAATTTAAGGATGCCTCTAGATAGTGGGACCCTAATGGTTGGCCCAATTCATATCCATAGTGTTATCACATAAGGTTGTCAAGGTCATAGGATGACCAAGTCTTTTGTTGCATAGGTAACGTCTACGCGTAGCATTCAAAAGCAGTCCATTTCGGGATTGAAATACAAGCATCGAGCGGGTCTGTTTTTCAATGGAAGATATCCCAGGAGTAGTTCATATCAAGCACCATGCATCCCTCAGATCTGATGGTCACGATTCACTTCGGGAAATCAGGTTTCGGGATTTTTAGCTTCTCCCTTCTCTCGTTCATTTGGAGTGTTTTCTCAAGAAGTCCACCGATCTTTGTCGCGTTTCCTTCCACATCGAACGATCATGATTCACTTTAGAGTTTCAATTCTATATGAAAACCCCCTGAGCTCTGAAATGCCCAGGTATTTTTCACCCTCATTAATCAAGACACGTGGCATACATCTAGCACTGACACATGGAACTCATATCCATCATTTTTGGGCATGTCATCCACCTATTTTTGAGTGACTCATGTTGCCCCTCTATCCACAATAGGTCAGCATAGTGACATTAGGCCGCCATGTCATCTGTGGGAGATCGTCTTCCGAGAAGTATTCTTGTTCAAAATTAGCGCCATCTCCATGCACATTTTTAATGGATACTAGAGTTGGCGAACAGATAAACTTTAGCAGTGGCGCTAAATTTAGCAGGTGCACCCAGATCATAGATCATGATCAGATCAATGACCACGCTTCATTTCAGAGCCACACCATGCTCGGTCGTTAAAATCCTTGAACGAGCCAAAATCTAAACCATGGTATTGCGGGAGAGCTATGTGGCGGAAGGTGGTAAGTTTTGGGCCCAAAAGAGGTGTGGGTCCAAACCGCTTTCGATGGCCTTGAAATCATGTGCTCATTCAACGTCGAATCCAATGGCAAAGTGCGACTTCCCCCTAGTCGTCAAGCCTCTTCCCAACCCCGAGGAGAAATCAATTAATGAGCAAGGAAAGGTAGTTGAAACCTCGGCTCACTCCATAAATAGAAGGCACGGAGGGTCTAGACATGGAGACAAAACTGTCAGCTCGAGGTACCATGATGGACGGTTTTTCCTACAGGCCCATGCTAATATGAGCTTGCGTCTGGCAGAAGGATACATGCATAGTCTGACAGAAAGATGCACAGATGAAAATCCTTGGACATGATGGCCAACTCGCACTCCTAGAAGTTGTCCACTGTTTTGAGTATAAATACATCAGTTGAAGAATATGTTATGGTCGATGGTTGAGCATAGCTCCCTATTTGTAATACTTTGATAGAAGAGTTGTTCTCTGGTTATGTATGAGACCCAAGACTTTCTCATTAATATAAGTTAGTTTATTTCATCATCTTGTTTCCTCTTGTGCTGAAACACTCGTGCATGGATGATCCAGATGAGATGTTGTAGTTGTATTGTATAGGAGGTTTTATTATAATGTTTCTATGATCTTTTTCAGTATTTTCTTTCGCTGTCTTGTTTCCTCTTATGCTGATGATCCAGATTATATTTAGCATGAAATGAGAGCGGATATATAATAAATAAATGCATAGAGATATCACATATATCCAATAATATAACATAAATATATCATAGATGCAACCATAAACACAGAGATACAGTAATACATGATTTCTATTAATGAAATAAATGTATAGAGACTGTAAAAATACAGAGTGAAAGACTCACTAGAATGGTGGCAGCTTATCTCTGAGAAGAGATGTGACGACTACTCGCATTCACAAGAAGATGGTTACAATGAGGCTCTGAAGGCCTTTTTAGAATAAACATAAATTCCAAAAACCCTAGACATCCAAAAACCTAACCCTAGGAGATGAAGCACCAAAAGTCATGTGGGCCCCGTTTGGGCAAGTGAGTACATCAACTTCCTGGGGTCGTAACTTTTGCATATGATCTCCGTTTTAGGCGTGTGATAGCTTGTTGGAAAGGTATTTTGGGGGCTCAATAATTCCTTTGGATATCATTAAGGAAATATATCTCAAAAATCCTTCATTTGGGCCCTCAAAATGGCCTCGAAAGTTAAAACCTACTAAAAATAGTAAATTGCCAAAATTGCCAAAAAATTGTTTTGAGCCATTTGGAAAAGGTGGGTGGCCACCGATATCCACCTAGATCAGCTGAAATTCTCATGCATGGATGATCTAGATGATATGTTGTAGTTGTATTGTAATGAAGGTTTGATTATAATATTGTTGTGATATATTTTAGTATCTTAGACTTAATTTCAAGAGTGCTCTTATTCCTAAGTTTATCTGCACCAAGCTGCTTGAAGGCCGGATGCTCATGGAATACTTGTCCACTTTCCTCACTAAGTCTTCCTCCTTCTCAACTTTATCCTTAAACCACTAACTGAAGTTAATGAGAACCTAATTTTCTTATGCATTGCTAGCCCAGTTTTCTGTGTTTAAACATTCTTATGTTGAGCTTTGTCCATTTGGCCTCCACTCATAAACCTACCCCCACAAACATTTTCATGGGTGTTTGGCTTATTCTCTTACAATCTAAGGGTGACTCTTAGTGCTAACACATAGGAAGCCATTCTATGAGAAATTGAGGCACACACTAGATTCAAGTTTGAGGCACATGAGAAATGAAAGACATGGATATGATACTTAAATAATATCTCCCAATAGAAAGAATCACCAAGAATGATATAGCATAATTTGAATAAGCAAGGAGAGAATGGTGAAGAAGAGCATGAAAATAGGAGGAAAATTAGTTAGAGAAAAATAACCTAATCAAGAGAAGAAAATTCTAGAGAATAAATAAATCTTGGGGAGATAGAGAATTTTGAGGAGTAATTAATCACAAAAGATAGGATCTAAAATGATGGATTTGAATGGATTTGGGATCTTACAAAGTAAACTCAAAATATTTCATATCTCTAGTACCCATAGATATGAAATGTTATAATCAAAACAAAAAAATACCCTAGAAAACATTACCTAAATAAGAAACCTATACCAAAAGGTGAGGTAAAAAGAACCAGGCCATGATCAAATATTTTTAGGATTCCCAAATGAATAATTAACCAAACCTAAAAAGATAAGGAATAAGTCAAAAGAAGAATTTGATAAGAACATACTACAATTATTATGAATTTATAGCCACAGAGAAAATATGTAAGTCTCAAATCAATTCAGTTAGAGTTGATGCACATCCACACGCCCTCAAATCTTCATGAATGAGGTCGTAGAATAATACATATGAAATTTTTTGTGTGTCCAACCTTTCTTTTAAGGTTCCTATGATTGAAACATATTTTGCAATGGTTTTCAAATCTAGGTCATAAAATCCTTACCTATATTTGAAATCATTCCATACCAAGGGGAAGCCACACCAATGGTAGACAATATTGATTATCACGTGTTTATACCATATTGAAGTCATCACAAAAAATACAAGAATCCTATAGAAAATTTTGTTGCATTAGTTTTCATCGTGACATATGCTTCAAAGAAAATCAACCAAAAGTCTAGCAAGGTTTCCAAACATTTATATTAGTTTGTTGCGTGTGGGGAAAATGGGAAACATTATTTTCCTTATTTGCTTATATTMTTTGGTTAGTTGGAGGTACAATGAATATATAATTTGAGACCACAAAAAGGAACACATAAAATTTGGAGTTAGTCCATAGTGTTATACCCAAATATTTGACCTTCAAGGATGGTAAGGAAAGAATCATCATCAAAATGGTCATTGACTAGTTGGTATGCATAATGTCCAAGTAAAGAAATCATTTTAATCAACTAGTGGCAAAATCAATTCGAAACAATATAAATTAGGGGGCTGGAATCTATTACATATAGGGTGAGTGTGAGGGGGCATCCTTTATAGATATTAGAGTGAACAAAGTAACTACTTCCATTTCTCCTTGATTGATGGAAAGGCATGCTAGAACTCCAACAAAATATAGTGTTAGTTGATTTAACAAAGAAAGGCCCAAATTGTAGAGGTTTTAACTTGGAAAGGATGAAATACCACTTTTCATTATCATACACTTTCTCAAAATCAATTTGAATGAACATAACATCTAGTCCAAGGAACTAATCCCATTTTGTACCTTCTAAGACTACTATGATTTGGTGTGGCAAAGTCCCACATTAACTTGTAGAAATTGTATGTGATTTTGATTAATACAAAGGACTTTCCATCAAATCTTTCCATTAATGAAATGTTATCTCATTTAGAGTCAACCCACATCTGAATTCCCTGAAAATGTTTTGAATGAGGTTGCACAACAGTACAAACAAAAAATTGTGCATGTCCAACTCGTGTTCCTTTGAAGGTTCCTATGATTGAAATATGTTTTACAATAGTTTGGAAATTCAAGTCATATTATCCTTGCCTAGATTTCAAAGAATTCCACACCAAGGGGAAGCCACACCAATGGTAGAAAATCTTGTTCATCATKTTTTATACCATATTGAAGTCATCACAAAAAACCCAAGGAGCCTATATAAACTTTTGTTGCATTATTTTTCATTGTGACACATGCTTCAAAGAAAATAAACCAAAATTTTATGAAGGTTTCCAAACTTTTATATTAGTCTATTGTGTGGGGGGGAAATAAGAAATATTATTTTCCTRTCTACTTTGGTTGGTTGGAGGTACAATGGATATATAATTTAAGACCACAAAAAGGAACACATAAAATTTGGAGTTAGTCCATAGTGTTATCCCCAAATACTTGACCTTCAAGGATGGTAAGGAAAGAATCATCATCAAAATGGTCATTGAMTAGTTGATATGCATAAAGTCAAAGTAAAGGAATCCTTTTAATTAGCTAGTATCTAACTCAACTGTAAACAAGATAAATAAACGATTTGGAATCTATTACACACAAGGTGAGTGTGAGGGGGCATCCTTGATATATATTAGAGTGGAACAAAGTAACTACTTCCATTTTGCATTGATTGATGGAAGGGAATGCTAAAACTCCAAAACAATATAGTGTCAACTTATCTAACAAACAAAGACCCAAATGTTGGAGGGTTTAACTTGGAAAGTATGAAAGACCACTCCACCTTATCGTATGCTTTCTCAAAATCAATTTTAATTAACATAACATCTAGGCCAAGGAACAAGGCCATTTTGTACCTGTTATCGCATGATTTCTAGTTGTGCAAAGCCCAACACAAGATCACCAAATCTTGCATAACTATAGGAAATCCTAACACTGTCACCTTAGTAATAAATCCCATCATTTTAGTGATGGAGGAGGTCCACCACACAAGAGGCTTCCCTGATGACCTCAAGGGATCAAAGTAACAATTCTATTAGCCAAGCCTACCACCCCCTCTCTTGATCACCTAATTCAATGTCTATGTCAAGGAGAAATAATAGGTAATAAGATGATTTCAGTACCTTCCCATAACAAGAACACTTCTAGCATATATATGATGATTTCCAAGTACAAGTATGCAAGTAATACCTCTTTAAGACACTAGACAACAAACATCACTATGGATGTTATGAAGTTGCAGTAGATTACAATAGTAAAGCAACAATAGATAAACTGTAACAACAACAAGAAATACACTTCAGAATTGCAACAATTTATCATGAAAATTTAGCATTTACTCAAAGAACATTGTCCAATCATTAGATGCAATTTCTGGGTATGTTAAGCCACTATTAGAGAAATGTATGCAATAAATTAGTGTATGTTAGTGTGTACGAAGTAAAATTTTTCTACAACAACAATTATACTAGTGAATTAGCTTAAGTTAGAGTTAGTAAAGTTAGTAGGAAGCTCAAGAGAATGAAAATTGAGAGTTTGTTGATCACTTTCACCACAAGAGATCTAAAATTATTAGTGCCTTAAGGCTATGGAGTCTTTACAACAACAATACAATATGTTTGGAGATGAAAATAGCAAGATATACAAGGTACGGGTTGAAATCTAAGGTGCTATCACATTAGGGCCTTAGGTTTCAATCCTTAAAGAGAAGGATTTCTAGAGTGCAAGAACTTTTTGGATCTAGCAACCTTTCCTCCCTTCTGAAGTTCTTTAATTGTGTCACATTCAAGAGTCTAGCATCAAACTCCTAAAGTGATAGAACTTTAGGGATTTAGGAGCTTAACCCTAGGTAGGATTTCCTTCACAAATTTATGGATGAAATTAACCTTGTGAGAGGAGGAAGCACTTATGCTCCTCTCTTAGGGTTTTACCAAGCAAAATCTTCAATATGAACTAGTAAAATTTACCATAAACATTAAATAGCATGAAATAAAATTTCATATATTTAGTTACTTTACTGAGATATGAAAAAGAATAAAACCTAATTGCAGAAATTCCATCCAAAAATCAGCAAAATACATCCGCAATTGATCCTCCAAGCAAGTTGCATCAATGTAGAAGAGAGAGATAGACCTGTAGGGTGAAAATTTCAGACTTAGTTCTCTCACAATGGAGAGGAATGTGATGATAAAATAAAATTTCAATGAGGTTTATTTATATGGAACCTCCTTGACCTATTTGTCCACTTACAATTGTCAACATTAAAATATAAGAGGGTCAACCCCTTCAATTTTCCCTTCCAATTTACAAATATAAATTTTACATAAAATAAAACTCTTAAGAGGGAAAGGTCATGCCCTATTAGGGTGATACTGGGCTCATGAGAGAGACGTCAAGTTTGAAAAGATGGAACGTTGGTCCTCCAAAGGCCATATGTCCCTTTCTCAAGTGGCAGGGTCCATGTTGTTGGATTGTTGGTTTGGACAGTTGGTTGTCATTGATGTCAAACCTTGGAGATTGGTCTTATGGATTGATGTCAACCCTTATAGATTGATTTCAACCCTTGAAGCAATTCCGGTAGAAAATTTTGG
Source organism: Picea mariana (assembly GCA_032191745.1). Taxonomy (NCBI): domain Eukaryota; kingdom Viridiplantae; phylum Streptophyta; class Pinopsida; order Pinales; family Pinaceae; genus Picea; species Picea mariana. Next base: position 11,709 of record JASDQU010219288.1, read on the forward strand.
TAGTCCCAAAGGAATGGTTAAGGAGCCTGATCTTGGTTGAGGAATGAAGACTTGAAGGTCGGTGAATTTGCAGGAAGGAATATCATATATGGATAGTGCATGTTGTGTCATTTCTAGTGATATGTGGTACGTCACATAGTTCCTCATGGTTGAGGAGATATGGCTTAGTGAAGTTGTAGAACCATCATGAGTTATCTAGAAGCCCTTAGAAGGTCAAAGAAGTAAATTATTCTAAAAACTCCTAGAAGAAGTTTACTAGTTAAAGTGGTCGTAACTAGGAGTTAATCATGATTAAAGTTGTTGCAATAAGAAAATAATTAAAAATAAATTAGTTGCAACAAGAAGTGGTGAGTTTATTGATTATGGGTAAAGTAGTTGTAATGAAAAGATTGAATAGTCAAAGTGGTTTGGACATAAATTAATTGTGGGTAAAATAGTTGTAATGAGAAGTTTGAATAATCAAAGTGGTTGAACAAGAAATACATTAAATAATAAAGTGGTTGCAACAAGAAGTTAGTTAAGGGAAAACAAGTTATGAGTTGACTAATTATGGAAAAGTTAGTTGCAACAAGAAAGTGGGTTAGCCCTAGAATAAGGAAAATGGGTAAATCAGTTACAAGGAAACCCCTAAAGGAAGTCACTTGGGAAGTATAAATAAGAGTTCAAAGGACTCCCATTAGAACCTAATGAAAACCTATTGAGAACATTGAATATCTATATTGTGAAGTGTTATAGGCAGGTACAATTGACAAATATGAAGTGACAGGTCTGAGGCAATGAAGGTCTGAAGCAACGAATGTTTCAGAGCTGTAGAGAGTTTGAATGTTCCATGGTTTTTGAAGTTATCCATGAGCTGCAGAAGAAAAGTTCATGTACATCTACGGGCCACATGCATAGAGAAGTGAAAACACCCGTGAGCTATAGAAAGGGAAAGCATAGATCTGTAAAAGGGGAAAGGATGAATATACTTGTTTCATGTTACAGGATCTAAGGAGAGACTACAGGTCTGCTGGTCTGAGATCTCAAGCATCAGGTTAGTTACAGAGTGTAAAGGTATGTCTATATGTTTATGAGGTTATATCTTAGTGATGTTGTGGAGCATGCTTGAGGCATGACTTTGTGAGGTTTGGTTTATGCCCTCTTGGATGTGTGGTATCTATTGTAGAAGTATGATTTGAGGCAAACCTGTTGAGGCACATTGTTGGTGCATTTGGCTTGGTCTTATTGGAATATCTTTTGGTTCATTGTGAGAGGAATTTGTTAGTAGTCTTGGTATATGATTGGCTTATGAGTGGTACATGTTTGAGGCTATATAACAATGAATTTTGAGCACATTGTTTGATGTAAGGCTTTATGGTTTTTAGTTTATGGATGGTATGATGTATTGCTAGATGCCCTTTGTTGGTTAGCTTGAAGTATGTTCTTGTGCATGGTTGATGCACTTGTTGTGGTATAGGTTTGTAATTGGTTGTTATTGGTACATTCTTTGTAGAGGCATGTGTGGGTGATGGTTGTGAGTTTTTATGAGTAGTTTTGTTTTATGCACATCTTGGTGATATTGTGCATATGGTTGAGAGTTGTTTTGGTGATTGGTACTAGTGATTGGATCTAGTTTGGTCAATGATATTATTGTTATAGATTGTTGGTACAGGTTGTTTGGTATAAGTTTTTTGGTACAAGTTGTTTGGTACAGGTTGTTATAGGTTTTTGGTACAGGTCGACTTGATGGGTTCATAGTGACAGTTTGAAAGAAACAGAGATAGTGTCAGTGAGACTGGGTAATTTTTTGGTACTCCATGAGTTGTAGATAAGAGAGGCATGGATATCCATGAGTTGCATTAAATAAATCCGCAGGCATCCGCGTGTTGCAACATGGAAAGGTTGCATATCTGTAGGTAATAATTGAAGAAGGTTGGTACAGGTTGTGATAGAGTGTTGGTGCAGGTTGACAGTGACAGAGTGATAGCGGCAGTGATTAATTCAATGACAATGACATGTTGTCTACATTTGGCATTTATATTTCAGGTCAGTTGGACAGGGAAAGGAAAGGGGGTTGCAACCTCCTTTCAGTTGGTGCCAGAGAATTAGGGAGTTGGATCTTCCCTCAGGTTGGATCCTAAGAACTAGGTGGTTGTATCCACCTTTTGGTTGTAGTCAGAGAAATCGGGGGGTTGGAGCCTCCTTCTAGTTGGAGCCAGAGAATTAGGGAGTTGGATCTTCCTTCAGGTTGGAGCCTGAGAAACTAGAGGGTTAAAGCCTCCTTTTGGTTGGATCTAGAGAATTGGAAGTTGGTTCTTCCTTTAATGTAATTATTTGACATATAAGAAAAGCATCCTGTGGTTTTCTCTCACATTAGGTTTCCACGTAAATATTGGTGTACTGTGCATTGTGTGAATGCGTTTATTATTGTTTATTATGCATTGATGGATGTTAATGTTTATGATATAATAATATATTGATGATGAACTGATGAACATGGTTGAATAATTTAAAGGAATATAAACTATGGTTAAAAGTGGTATAAATTTC
>JASDQU010219290.1:4282-17916 GCA_032191745.1 Picea mariana
TTGTGGAGAAAGGAGATGTTTCAAAGGTTTATGGACATCTTTAATTAAGACAGAAAATCAGTACACCTTGCCACATCAGCAAATTCGACTTTGTCTCTATTTGAGAGTCATCATTTAGCCTTGGGAGGTTATTCTGCACTACACCAACAATCAACAAGAGAAAAATCTGGGATTGACCTCATTTTGGGGAATCATCCCACTTCTTTTGCAACTGAATTTTGAGTTACTATTTTTAGTATATTTGATCCTTGTTTTTAGGATCTTAGAACTACTTTTGTAAAGCTATAAAGCTTAGAATAGAAGATGAACCAACGGTTCGATTTTGGGTTCTACATGCTGCTACTGTAAGAGAGACTTATTCTTAATATATGAAACATTGCAAGCTTCCTTCAGTTTTGTTGTCAGAATTTTTATTTTCTGTTCTCTGATATCTTATGAGTGAATGATTTCTTTATTGGCACTTATTCAATCTAAATGTGACTGTCATCTCACTAACTGATTGATTAAGTTAAAAATCATAAGTTATTTCCTTAGTTCTTAAACCCATTGTGCTTGTTTTATATGAGTATAATCTGGTTCAATAGCTATCTTCTCTTCTATTTAATCAAACCTTGTCTGATTGCATTTCTAGAAGGCCTTGTGATATTTGATATCTCTAGACAGTCTTAAACACACAGTCCAGTCCCTAGATATTCATCTTGATCCAAAAACCACATCAATTATTAAGAAAATATTTCCCAAAAAGAGTTAGTTACCAGGCATCTCCGACTTATAGCCTAGGAGAGTTTCCTGGAGTGATAATAGGTTCATTACCCAAACCTCGGGTCTCAAACTTCTCATGGCCATAACTCTATAACCGTGAGGAATTATGTGGCGTTCCACATACCACCGGAAATGGCATGACAAGCACTATCCATATAGGATATTTTCCCTGAGAAATTCATTGTCCTTCATCTCATTATTCCACAATTAAGCATGGGTTCTCTTACTCCACAAAGCATCTTCTTGTGAGGGATTTCCCCATAAGGGGTTTGGATTTCATCCATATTTACTTCTTATCAACAATGAAAAAACAATAATGATTCATATTTACATCAAACAATATTGGGTCCATTACCCAAACCTTTGTGCTACGGGTCTTTCTTCAAGGGTTGACATCAATGAAAACCAACCTTAATAAACAAAGGAGTGACAGTTAGTGCAAGAGGAGCCTAAGGAGGAATATGCACCTTGTGGAACCCAATTGTATTCTCTCTTCAAAATTGGAAATCTACAACGCACTGGATCAAAACATCCCTTCTTTATATTCCTACGGGTAAGACTCTGAATGTCATTAATGTGTATATACCTGTTATTTATCAAGAAAAAATTTAATGTTGGTCCTCTCTCCAAAATCTTCATGGGAGTGTAGATTCTAAGGACCTCATTATAGATGGAGACCTCAACACAACCCTCCACCCTAAAGAAAATAAAGGAGGCACCTGAGTACGGGACCCCACTCGTGAGCATCTCAAGGATCTCATATCCTCCTTTAATTTAATTGACATAAAACCTTCTAACGGTCGCTTCACTTAGTCGAACAAAAGGTTAGGACCTGGGCACATCACTTCTCGCCTAGATCGTTTTCTCTTAAGCATTTCCTTCCTTGACGAGTCTCTTTCCCCCTCCTTTCTCATTCTCCCCTGGAATGGATCTGACCACCGTCCTATCACCCTAACTCTATCCCCTCCAAAAAATTACAGCCCCGTCCTTTTCAGATTCAACCCCTTTTGGCTCTCGGACCCAAACTTTTTTGATATTTTCACAGATGCCTAGAGTTGTTGGATACAAGACTCTCCAAACTACATCTGAGAGCAGAAGCTAAAAAGAGTCAAATTGGACCTCAAACATTGGATTAAAATCACCAAAGAAAAATACCAAGAAGTAAAAACCAAGAAAACTAGGGAAATGGAAGAGGGACTCCCCACTCAATCTCTTCTTCTAAAAGAACAACGAGACTTCATAGATTATCAAAAAATCCTCCACTCGGAGGAGGAAACTTGGAGGCTCAAATCTCATAGTCTTTGGCTCAAATCAGGAGACAGAAACATGAGATTCTTTTAGAGACAAACAAAAGTCAGACTCTGGAGGAACAAGGTGAAGGAGATCACAAAAGAATATGGAACAAAAACAAGCAACTTTCGGCAAATCCAAGAAGAAGCCAAAAACCATTTTGAACACCTTCTAACTGAAGAAGGCGTTTCAAATCTCAACATACAAGAAGATATGTTGCTAAACATCCCGACTATTGTCAATCAAGAGGATAATGTTAAGATAAATCAAGAGGTCATAGAAAAATAACTTTATGAGGCCTTATTCCAACTTCATATAGATAAATCTCTGGGCCCAGATGGCTTCAACTCCCACTTTTATCAAAACTGTTGGCACATAATAAAAAAATATCTTCTGAGAATGATCGAATATGTCCATAAATCTACAAATCTGGGGGGCAACACAAATTCCACATTTCTAGCGCTTATACCAAAGGACTCAAACCCTTCCTCCTTCTCTAGGTTTGGGCCCATATCCTTATGCAATGTCTCTTACAAACTCATCACTAAAATCATAGCCATTCGAATTAAGCCTCTCCTTCATAAGCTTATCTCCCAAACCAAAGTGGTTTTGTTGAAAAGAGACAAATTATTGACAACATCATTTTGGTCCAAGAAGCCATACACTCTAGCACGGAATGAGGAGACCAAGGAATGATTATCAAAATTGACATGGCAAACGCTTTTGACAGGGTGAGACATCATTTTTTGTTTGTAGTTTTGAGAAAATTAGGCTTTAGTCCATAATTCATAGCTTGGCTTTCGGCCTGCATTTCCAAGCCTTGGATTTCCCCTCTAATCAACGGGTGACCAACAAATGTCTTCAAAATTTCCAGAGGGTTGAGGCAAGGCTGCCCACTTTCCCCCCTCCTCTACATAATTATGGCAGTAACTCTTTGTAGGAAGATGGAAAAGGATCGAGCCTCCAAGGTCATTCCAGGTATCAAAATCGATCGAGGGACAAAGAGAATAAATCACTCCCAATTTATCGATGACACTCTCCTCATTGGAGGTGCCTCCATTTTCATATATAAAAGATTCAAAAATGGTCTGGATAATTTTACCCAAGCATTGGGAGCCCTCATAAATAGTGTCAAATCCAATGTCTACGCTAGAACACTCCCACAAGAACAACTCAGCTAATAGCAAACATATTCCACTTTCCTCTCATTGAAAAATGGAAAACCTTCAGATACCTTGGCATCCCAATTTGTCTTAAATCTCTCCCTAATTCATCTTGGAACCAAGTCCTAGACAAAATTAGAAACAAGTTGGACCATTGGGGCACCTTCTGGCTCAAACTAGTTGTTCTAACTTTGCTATTAAAATCAATCCTCTCCTCTCTCCCAATATTTCAATTCTCCTCTCTTATTACACCCCAGAGCATTAAAAGCTCAATCTCCCATCTCCTAAGATGCTTTTTCTAGAAAGGGTGAAAGACTAAAACAAAAAATTCCACCTTGTAAACTAGGATATTGTAAAACATCCACAGAAAAATGGAGGCCTAGGCATAAAAGATCCTACCCTATATAACTTGGCTATGGGAGTAAAAATATTATGGAATCTTATTTCGGGAAGAAAATAATGGTGGAAAACAATTCTCTTGAAGAAATACCTAGCAGGGAATAGACTCAGGTGTTTAGAACAATAGCACTTCCTGAGCAATGGCTCTCTAATAGGGAAGCTTCTTTCTACCTTTATTCCCCTCATTAAAAGTCAGCTCACCTGGATTCCTAGAAATGGTCGAAAGATCCTTATTGGAATAGACAACATCATGGGAAAGAAGCTACTATGGAAGCACATTCATCTTCAACCTCTCATTAATTGGCTAGAATTGCAAGGAAAAAAACAAATCTCGGAGATCTCTTCCTGGAACGTTGATTTGGATGACTGGATAGGATGGAACCTACAAACTCTCCCAATCAATCTTCGGGACATAGCCAACCAACTGCAAAATATTTTAAGGGGTTATGCCCCCATTTTCAACACGCTAAAATATAGGAGAGGTTGGAGCAATGGTATTTACTCTGTTAAGCAAGGATTATCACAACTTCTCTCCCCAACAGATCTCCCCCCCAAAGATAAGATCTGGAATTCCCTTTGGAGCAACGACAGTCCTCCCAAGGTAAACTCTTTTTGTTGGATAGTGGCACATGGAAAATTACTTACAGGTGAAAATCTTCTCAAAAGGAACATGCATGGGCCTTTCAGACATGAGCTGTGTCGAAATTCATAGGAAACCTCTCAACATATCTTCCTTTTTTTCCCTTTTTCTATCTCTGTGTGGAAAACATCTCTCCAAGGCCTCCACAAGAAAATTAGATGGTCATCTCAACCAAGAGAGATTCTCTCAAATTGGATTTCCCTATATCGGGGATCCTTCAATAACAAACCTCTCTTCAAAGACTTATTCAAAGCCTTACCTAAGTACATTTGCTAGAAAATTTGGCTCTCCAGAAATAGAACCATATTTTCCAACCTTCACTCTCCCCTTGATCTTGTAGCTAAAACAATTGTTACCCTCATGGATTAATTGTTTATTTCCAAACCCAAACCCATCTCCTTCACCCCCTTCTCCACCTTATAATCTGATTGGATCTACATTATTTTCCCCTCCATCCCATCCACTCGCCACACCCCCCCTCTTTAACAAGATCCTCCTGGCATCTTCATGAAGTCTCTGATTTGTTACACTGGAACAATGAGCAACAGAAACACATTCTCTACTTCGGCGGGGCATCAAAAGGAAACCCCTGGGTGGCAGGAGAGGGAGGGGTCATCATTTGCTCACGAGGAAATCAAACACTCTCCTTCCACTAGAGCCTTGAAATTGCATCCAATAATCAAGTCGAAGCTTATCCTCTGTATCAAGGCCTTCTCCTCGCTAAAAATATGAGCATCCACTCCATTTTGGTCATAGGCGACTCTAAGATAATTATAAATCATGCACGCAAAGGCTCCCACCCCTCGAATATTCACTTAAATTCCATACTCCAATGAATCTCGGCAATTATCAAACACTTCTCCAATATTTCCCTCTTTCATGTCCTTAGATGCAACAACCAAATGGTCGATACCCAAGAAAACCTAGATATCTCTCTGGAGCTAGGTTCTTTAGTAGTCAATTGACTCACGTAATGCAGACCCATCCCATGATCCAGTCACTCACCCGATAGGCACTTGACACTTGGCAGTCATCTCACCTACCCGCTCAGTGTGACACATGGACTTTGAATCTGACCTAGGTCATGAACTCTTCTCGTCATAACACTTCTACCCTGATCTTGTCACTTGGCACATGCATCCGGGCCTACAAGCTGCTTCACCTCACCTCTCGCCACCTTGATGCTCCCTCCCTCACCTCAGCGTGTGTCACTCCACACAATTTATCCATCTCCCCTGCTTGGGAGGTCACTTCGACATCCTTCTAGCTGCTCTAGATCATGGAAACAAGACCTGGAGTGGGAGGAACTCACTCAGCATGACTCCATGGGAATACTATGTATTGAATTACGGTAATGCAAGTAGTACTAGGATCAACAGAGCGTATGGTTGTAGCTTGTGTGTTCATCCAAAAACGGGAAATCAAAATTGTCCTTTGAATCTAGCGAAGGTGATGGATTATATCAGTGGATGTATGGCACATTTCTTAGGCCTATTCCATACTCCACAAAATCGAGTGGAATCTATTCCTCATTCGAACACAGATACAGGCTCTCGCATAATACAGATAGGCAGCAAAAGTAAAACCAACAAAATGAGAAGGAGCCTAGGCAACCAGTGCACCATCTCAGTGAAAGAGCATGATGAGTTGGTTAACATGGTGCAAAACCTGCAAATTCAGCTCAAAGCCCTTTCATCTCAAGTCTTATCCATAACATAAATCACCATTCATCACTGGGGAGTGAAATAGTGGACCAAGGATGAATGTGAGGCACTAAGGTAGCAGATAGAATCTCTTCAGTTTGTGGTTGGACCTGTTTCGCCTTCGACATCCCCATATTTTACTACATCCATCTCCTATGAAGTTTCATCTCTAGGACCTCAATCGTGACTGGATCTAAATTTGTGGCCTTCAGCAGAATAAGAACCCCCAGCACTGGACCAAAACAATCTTTATGTGTATGCTCTATTTCATAGTTTTGTTTACTAGGCTCTTACTGTATGATCTTCACTATAGAAGCTCAAGTTGGCTTTAGCATAGTAGAAAGTACTGTGCCCGCTCACCACTTCCTACTGGGGGCTTACAGGGGGGTGAATTTTGTATTTACAGCTCCTACAACATAGCTTATGTGCTTTGTTGGTGCAATTATTTGCATAATATATTACCAAACATAAATTATCAACCGAGATTCGTAATCAAAAGAGTTGATGCACTATATGTGCTGATAACAAATAGGTTCCTATGTCTGTTTAGTATAGCTTAGATAAGAAAACCAACAATAACAAAACACTTTGTTTTCAAAGATAACACTCTTCACACAATTCATAAATTAGAAAACAAAACTTGCAATCATGCACTCAAAAGATTTTGCACAGATAATGCCTTGCCCATTTACAAGCTCATGAAGTGGAAAGATGGACTTTGAATTAGTTATCTGTAGCTTCTACTCTTAATAACAACTAGCAATCAAATCTAGGCACACTTCAACAATACAACTCCAAACTTAGAAGGGAAAAATGATAACAAAACTTCTCAAGCAAACAGTGAATCGAAAGTTTCTTTCTTAAGTGACAAATATGTTTATTAGAGGCTCACGAAATGAAAAGATGAACTTAAGATCTATCTCCTGGAGAAACTAAACTAACAAGTGGGATGCTCCATTAAAGCTCATGTATGGTGAAATATGGAGATCCAACTGTTCATGCATTACCACTCTTTGCAACAAATTCGAATAGTGAAATCAAACAAAATATCATGAAATCAAAATAACAAATACATGAAATGAAAATCTACACTAACAATTTACAATAAGCTTACCAAGCGGAATCGGTGGCCCTTGTCGATGCCAACATGGAATCTTTTAGATCACCAGTTGTTAACTTCTAAGAGAGACAAAATCACTGAATTCAATCTTGCATTAATCTCCAACAAGTAGGTTTACAAAAAGAGTCTTTTCATGAATCCATTCTACATCATAACAATTCTCCTTTAAGAACCATTCTTACATCATGATAATTATTCCTCTACTCAGACCTATGAGGTCTTATTTATACATAAAATCCATGGAGGAATGGATGAAACCGGATCTCCAAACTAAGAAAACAATTTTTACAATTTTTAGGATAAATCTCAAAAATATGTGTTTTTTAACAATTTGGGCAGATTCGAGTTAGTCCCCCACCCATATCTCACAAAACAATTCTAATTTTGAAAAACCACCATCTTGTTACTCAATTTATCATATTCTGGACAAAACCCATGTTTTAGAATTTCTAGATCTAATACCATATGCATGAAAATCGAGGCGCAAGTTGGCATTTTGAGTTTTTTCGATAATTTTGGCAGAATCATTCCCCCTAAGATGGAGGTCCACACGTGCGAGATGGGTGAATTCTAACACATGTTTCCTCATGAAACATCATTCTCGACAAAACCCATGTGCCTGATTTTCCTCTAGAAGCTTTCCAAAATTTTGAATTATTTCTAGTACCGGATTAGCATAGACTAGTACCGAAATAGGTGGAGCCTTGGTACCGGAATAGACTGGGTACCGGATCATGCTGCTTAAGAGTCAAAGTGATTAGGATCATACAAAATCAACCAGTTTAATCGAATTAACTCAAGAAAACTAAACAAATCATGCCTTAATCATAAGTTACCTCTCTATGCACATGATCAAGGTCATTAATTGCATTTATGGATGAAACAGTCAATTAGATACACATATCATAGGTAAAATTGACTCAGACATAGATAATATAGGGTAATATAAGTGTCAACACTAAGACTCAACATGCTTCTCCTGCAATTATTCACAACTCTTTTAATATAATTTTTCTATGGTTTCTGTTAAAAAAATAAATTAATCACTTGTGAAATAATCTATGGTTTATAAAACAAGGAAGGAAGTTTGCATATAATTGCACATTGATATGGTTATGAACATATATACATTAATAACACACAACTTGCATAAAAACATTAGATGACAGAATATAGACAGCTAGATATAAACTATCACAAGTAACTTGTAAGCGATATATGAAAACAAATATAATTTTAGCAAGCAACCTGCACACAAGAGAATTAAATACATAATTTGGATATACAAAAAATTAAGATACTCAGACCACTGGTGGGCCCCCTAGATAGTCATGGCACTACTCCAATGTAATGTACAGTCACAAACTTAGCATATCATTCATATTAATTTCAGAACTGAGTTTTTACAAAGTAATCCAATATAATGGTTGTGTATATAAAATCATGTCTCTAGTAGCATAGACCAACAAGTATTTATAGAGTTTGTACATAGTTGAGAGGTCGACCACTTGAAAGGTTCGATGTTGTCTCTAAAACAAAAATTCATTAAAATATGATAACAAACTGCATCTCTTCAACAACTTTGTGCGCTCAAAATAGAAGTAAGCTCAACTACTCAAATTTAAATGCGATGAGCTTCATAGCTGGAGGGCATGAGTGTTATAAACCTAATTTGCACCAGATATACTTACCTGGCATCAGGCCATCTCAGATTCCTTCTTTTCCAAAACACTACTGAACAACTCTTCTTAAAAAACCCCTTTATAAAGACCCACACACCCTGCTCCATTACTGCACGCGTGTACATGCTAGTTGCCCCAATACAGCCCGCGTGTGTAACACCCTGTTTCTCCCAGTTTGTAAAAATAACGGGACTAGACAAGAACTATGGAAAACACATAAATGTGAATATGTGATGTAAATGGACCTTGAGGAAAAGGTCAGTGAATGTGAATAACATTATGAATTTTATTACAGGACTGCTGAGAGGGGATGTGCAGAAAAAGAGACCATGATGGCGGTGGAAGGCACCTAGAAAGGTGGCATTAACTTCCAACGAGAATTAATACCGTATTTGGACTCCACTGGCCCGGAGAGCCAAAAGCGTCTCGCTAGCCCTGAATTAAATGTCTCGTAGGCTAGTAGGTAGATGGCTTAATGAGGGATGGGGAGGTGAACCGCCCATCTGTAGAGCCGTCAGGCCTGACCAACGCGAGGGTAATTGCACCACATGCAACCTCGCAAGAGGATAAGGCATAAGGTAGAAGCGATTGGGGAGGGCAGATGCAAGGGGAGAACTCTGGCAATATGCAGAGTGAGTGATAGCAGAGAGGAAGGATTGCAACCTTTGCTCCTGGTCACTGGAAGATGGAGATGCAGTCTCACATCATTGTGGCCTCAGCTCGGGGGTGGCTAGTGGTAAAATCTGCTGGGAGTCGCTAAGCCTATGGTTGGATGGAAACGAGCACCCCTCTCAACAGTTTCTTAATCCTGGTGTTATTTCTGATAAGTGTTTTTCCTCTGGCACCTTGAAATATATGTATTTTTATAATTATGCTCATAAGTTGTGAAACTGTGAATGTTTTCAGTATAAGAATGTCTGTGTAGTATTTTGATCAGTACTAGTAGTTGTATATGCTTATAATAGAAAAAATACCACGCATGGCTTATGTTGATAAATGAATTTAATTATGCATAAGTTGAACCAAGTCAGACTTCCAGCCCATTCTCGGGAAGTTGTTTCCCCTTATTTGTCTCCAAGGATGCCCCGGAATATATCTCTTCACAGAGATTCCCTCCTTGGAAAGGTTTACCAAGAACCTAGAAAAAGGACTTGAATGTGCAAGTCTTAACAACCCTGTGTGAGGAGGAATGACCCTCTTAAAATCCCGAAGTTGCAGCGTAGGGATAAGTATCGATCGAAGGACGAGATTCCGTCGGAAGACCCATGGTAATTCACGACCGTTAGATTGACGAAAGAAACAAGAGCGTTACATACCTTTCCCCTTTTTCCTCTATCTTCGTGAATAGCGAAGAAATCCGGATCATAGACCTCCAAGGTCCAAGAGAACATCTGGACCATTGATTTTTCCCCATCCATGAAGTAGTGGGAGAGTGCGCGACGTGGAACAGATCTGAGCCATTATATCTTAGCTATAAAAACTCGACAGTTGTTGGATCTGTTAAGAGATGCATGAGGGTTAAGCCCTCATGAACAGGAGGTTGAAAGTCCCGACGAGAGGCGTGGCCATCAGGATATTGGCATTCGTGAAATCGGGAGTCACGATGACATGAGGTCAGGAATTTTTCATAGTGAAAATCCCGGAATCAATATGAGTCATCCATCATAGGAGGACACGTGGGCAAGATCGGGAACTCGTCGGCATTTCGGAGATCGAAGGGACAAGATGCCAGAATATTTCAGCAGCGGAAACTATGAAATTGCAAGAAGCGATCAGGACCATCCATCATAGGAGGACACGTGGTGGCAATCAGAGCATTCATAAAAAGTCCCGAAACAAAAGTCATCCATCGGGAAATCAGGAATCCCATGGACAAGAAGTCCATACACTTCGGAATTGTGAAGCCCGGAATCCTGACAAAGTGAAAAGTGTCCATTGTAGGGCCAGCTGTCATTATATTGGCATATCAAGATTCGACGAATCGTGAATCCTGAGGACAAGTACATTTCGGCATTGGAAAGTCCGAAAAACTGACAGGAGATAAGGCTGTGGTCTTGTGAGATACTGGTCACGTGGGCTAGGAGTTTAGCCAGGAGGGATAACACGTAAGGGACCATATCGGTGAATTGTCTCATCGGAGATCGGGGATTCAAGATAACAGGGAACTCTTGACATCGGGGATCACGAAACCCCGAAACCCGAAAGTATATGCATTTCTCATTGTGAAAAGAGTAGAGGTCGTATGCAAAGGCCATGACAGGGAAAGAAGGACCTGTGGATCGAGTTTTGACAGAGATTCCAATAGGGAATCCAATGAGCCACTTCGACTCATGAACTGATTGAACGATCCTGTGAGTAGATGTTCTTGGGAGCGCGACTGCATGACCTTCCATATCGGAATTTAGAGATTTTAATGATGAAGAGTCTTGGAGTCGTTGCATTTCGAACTCCCGAGTACTGAAACCCCAAAAGGATTCATACCGTTGGATCAAGAGAGGCTTACAGCCATCGATCTTCCTTTGGATGGAAACCTTGGAGACCTCGAAAGTTTTGGGGATTTGAATGGGGAAAGGTAGAAGTCGTGTATCGCAATTCCCCTAATCGTGAAAATCCGATAAGCTCTTGGCTGGCTTAAGCGTGTGGACACCGTATAGGGTCATGTATACAAGACCCCAAGAGGGAAACTTGCCCATCGCTAGCCCGGTCAGGGTTTGGCATTTTGCTGCTGCAAGCTTCGGGGATTCTCACTGTTGAGAAATCAATGAAAAAGTTTGATTTGCATAGTGGGTATGTGACAAAGTGGTATCAGAGCATGGTTACAACACTCGGCCTAATTGGGCTCATGCATGAGTTGCGCATAAGCTCCGTTCGAGGTACTCCTACGNAACCCGACTGTGTATGCATGTGAAAGAGTTATAAATTATGTGCAAATTATAAAAATGTATTTAACTCTTGACTAATAGCCAACGTTTGTCTTTTCACTCAAGTGGACGATCAGTCGTGGGAATCTACAGACACAGAGTATGGTGACTCACCAAGAGGTGGGAGAAGGCTCCCACAATAGAGATGAAGAGTCTAATGAAAGAAGAGCAATAGGAACGCCTCCAGACCTAGACGAGACTGTGAAGAGTCTCATGGTTGAATTTCAAAGCTGCAAGGCCGACAATGAAAGGATGATGAAAGAACAAGAAAAGCAAACCGAAATTAATGTAGTTTTACTGCAGAGCTTATCTGACCTACAACAACAAATGCAGCATGAACCCGAGGTGCAGAAACATGGTCATGTCAGTGGCCATACTGAGAGAAGCACCTCAAGAAAGGTCCACCCTAGAGGTAAAGGACCAGTGCCAGACGATTCCACTTAGAAGGAAGTTGGCGATTCAGAAGGCTCTTCCAGCAGCAGGACCAATTCCTATTCTCGAAGAAAACTGAAGAAGCAAAAGACTTCCAAGGCTCATAAATTTGAGGAATTCAGAAAGGCCAAACCTCCCTCCTTCAATGGTGAGATAAAGAAGGGAGAGGAAGCCGAGGCCTGGCTACTTGGACTGAAGAAATATTTCAGAGTCCATGATTTTTTAGAGAATTTTAAGGCCTAAGTGGCCACTTTCAATATGAACGGAAAGGCTTCCATTTGGTGGGAAGATCTTAAGAATATGAAAGGGGTCCGCGAGGAGGACCTGTCTTGGAAAAAGTTTGAAAAGTACTTCCGAAAGAAGTATTTGTCGGAAATATATTTCGACGAGAAGGCTAAAGAGTTTTATGAACTCAAACTGGGGCAACTCACTATAGAGGAATATGTCAACAAATTCCTCGACTTATTGAGATATGTACCCTACATCAAAGGAAAGAAGGCGAAGGCACAACGCTTCATCAATGGGCTACCCAAGCAATACCGGAACCGAATCGAATTCAACGAGCCAAAGACCTTAGAAGACACTATTTGAAAAGAAACATATTTTCATGAACAATATGGACATCGGGCAGAGTCTTATGGAGACTGGAAACAGAAGAGTGGTTCGAGATTTCAAAGAAAGGGGATCAAATCCTCAGGATTTAAAAACTACAAGAAGAACCCTAGAATGAACTTTCCAGCTCGGAGTGTACTCCAGCAAAACTTTCCCTCAGTGGACGGAAGTAAAAATTCTGGACCTACACCAATGAAGACTAATAACCCAAAGAAAGAACCTCTGAAATGTTGGGGTTGCGGAGAAGAGCATCTCTTGAGAGAGTGTCCACACCAACAACAGAATAGTCGAAAAGTTTATAACATGCAGGAAGCTACCATAGTCAATGATGGGGCAAGGAGTGTGCTCCAGATTTATGCAGCCTTGGATAATAACCAAGCTAACCACCAAGCTTCAGTGGTGGAAATAGAAGGTATGATTTTCAACCGTCTAGTGTCTGTTTTGATTGACCATGAATCAAATTTGAGTTATATAGCCCCTAAAGTTGTTGATAAGTGTAAGCTACAGCCACGAAAGCAAACTAAGCCATGGTTGGTACAGTTAGCCACTGGCACCAAAGAAAGGTAGTAGAGGTCATACCAGCCTACCAATTAATGTTGGGTGAATTCCCCACCCAAGCAACCCTTAATGTATTACCCCTGGGATCATACGACGTGTTGATTGGTATGGACTGGCTAGCCACCCATAAAGCCAAACTGGACTGTTACCATAAAACCTTAGAATGTGTGAGCAAAGAAGGAAAAAGGATAACCCTCCAAGGGATCCGAAAATCGGTCTCGGTGAGACAAATATCATCCGTGCAAATGAGAAAGTATTGCTGAAAGGGATGTCCCCTATATGCAATACAGGTGTTAAAAACAATCGAAGGTGCTAAACCAAGCCCTGATGATCACCCTATTCTGAGGGAATA
>JASDQU010219295.1:12900-23511 GCA_032191745.1 Picea mariana
AGTGTGGTCTAAGTTTGGGAGGTTCGTGGAAGGTCTCCATGCAGTTGGTGACATTCTTACCAAGATAAGTGGCAATCTGGGTGATAAATTTACATGCTACATTATTATTTATGTGCTTATATTTACGGGTTTATCTTATGTGTGTTTATAACTGTCTGTAAATTTATGGGTATTTCCTGTATATGTTGCATGTATATGTTTACTATATTTTTAGTATGAATTTGTGCATTTACATATGTATTTGTTTGTTTACGTTTTTATATATAAAGCTTCCGCAAGAGTTTTGTGTGTGTATATTTTAATTGCATGCAGTTCGAAAAATTCATGTGACATAGCTCAGTTAGATGTTGGGTATGTTACAGTATGTTCCGCTGAAAGAACGGTAAGATTTCTATGGCGTAGCGTGGCTTGGCATGGATGGTCGGGGATGTTACAACGTGCATGAAAGAAAATCCCTAGAAACTTGAGAATATGAAGATGTCAGGTCTCTAGAGTCTGAAAGCAAGCTCCCATTAAGGTCTACAGTGATCAGGTACATTAGATCTATCTATTGGTTCAAAAGGTATGTATTATTTCTATGAGTTGTTGGATTTTTTTGTATACATGAGAAATGACTATGGGGGTTTGAGGATTTTCCCTAGAGATATCAGTGGCTTCATGGGAATTTTTTTATAAGTCAGATATACAGGGATATAATGTTGGTATAATCAATATTTATCATTGATACATCTTGTTAGAGTTGAGGTACATCTTGTATTTCTTGGCATATGGTTAAGGGTTTTTGTGGTACATGGTTGAGAGCTTTTATTTGTGAAGTGGTTGATGTATTGAAAGGATGAATATTAGAAAGGTTTTGATGTCTAGTTCATGTGAGGGTTATTATACTTGTTCATTATTACACACACTTGTATGGCACATGACTAGAGGTATATATATTCTTTGGGTAAAGGATATGTATGAGGATGTATGCACAGGGAACAATTACAATCTACACACAATGACAGGTTGCATGCTGATGTGAAAGAGGCTACAAATGGTCATAAATTTTTAGAATAGAGAAAACCTTAGTTTTCAAAAGGCATACATAGGTTGCATTATAGATAGGGCGCATACATACGTGAGTTGCAGTATAGATAGGGCACGTACATACATGTTCTATAGAAAGGACAGGCCATGTATCTATTGCTTTTGGTTGGTACAGGCTCAGTTCAGGTACAGGTTGATTACATGGAAGTGGTATAGGTTGGCTACAGGTCAGTGGTACAAGTTTGCACAGGTTTACAGTGGTATATATTATAGTTATAGTGTGGCAGTGGTTTCTTCATTTGACACTTATATTTCAGGGTGGCAAGATGGTTCAAGGATAGGTGGTTGTATCCACCTTCCAGTTGTAGCTAAAGAATATAGGGGGTTGTATCCTTCTTCTGGTTGTATCCAGATAATTGGGGAGTTGTAGCTTCCCTTAGGTTGTATCCTGAAAACATAGGGGGTCGGAGCCTCCTTCCAGTTGTAGCTGGAGAACAAATGAAGTTGGTGCTTCCAATGAATGTAATTCTTAAATAAATATAAGAAAAAACATTTCGTGGTTTTCTCCCGCATTGAGTTTCCACGTAAAAACACAGGTGTACTGTGTATGTGTATCATTGTTCATTTTTTCATGGTTTATTTACTCTGGACTTATTGGATGATAATTCCATATTTATCATAAAGATAAATAACACTTGTATTCTTTGGTTAAAAGGATGAAAAATATCTAACTAATTCACCCCCCCTCTTAGTAATCCAACAATTGGTATTAGAGTAGGTTCCTTCATAAATTAGTTTAGCCACTAAAAGGTAGATCATGGAGAGAAACAATATATATAAAAATGCAATACCACAGTTTGATGGATAATACTATGCATTCTTGAGCAGAAGGATGAAAACATATGTAAAGGCACATGGATTTCAAGTTTTGCAATTAGTTGTAGATGGATACAAAGAACCAACAATTCCGCCAACAAAAGACAACGGAAAGAAACTCAGTCTAAATAATTCAAAATCCACAAATGCACTTTTGAATGGTCTTTTTGATTCAATATGTACCAAAGTTATACATTGTAGCTCTGCTAAAAAGATTTGTGACAAAATTCAAAATATTTATGAAGGAGATTCAAAAGTCAAAGCAACAAAGCTTCAAATTTACATAGGTCAATTCGAACAACTAAAGATGAAGGAAGATGAGAATATTGCATCTTACTTCTTACGAGTTGATGAAACAATGAATGATATCATAGGATTGAGAGAATAAATTGATGAATCTGTAATTGTTCAAAAGGTACTAAGATCTCTTCCAATAATATTTGATCTTAAGATCTCAACACTAGAAGAAAGAGCAGATCTAGACTCAATAAGAATGGATGAACTAAATGGAATCTTCACAACCTATGAGATGAGAATTGAACATGAAAATCCAGGTATAAAATAAGTAGCATTCAAAGGATCCAAAAGGTCAAAGAAAAAGGGAAAGCAAAAAAAAAAAAAATATAGCAACAATGATGACATCTCAAAAGACAATGAAGAAGTGGCCAACTTTGTCAGAAGATTGAAAAAGGGAACCGACAATAGATATAAAGGTAAGCTTTCATTGATTTGTTTTAACTGTGATGGTATTGCTAATTTTGCTAACAAATGTCCTCACAAGAAAAATAAAAGAAATGAAGAGGATGATTCAAACAACAAACAAACTTTTAAAGGCAAAATAACTAAAAATAAAGTCTTCAAGAAAAAAATTTGCACCAAAAGACTGCTCCTCATCATACGAAGATGAAGTCAGTGAAAGTGAGGCAAAAAGAGTTCTATTCATGGAAATAGAAGACCCTGATAAAGAAGACACCGAAGAGGAGTATGAAGAAGAAGATGTTGACTACAAAGAAGAATTGTTGAGTGTTATAGAAGTTATAAAATATAAAATAAGAAAAACAAGAAACTCCAGGCATAATTAGATAAGAAAGAACACATTCAGAATTCAAACTATGAAGAATTAGAATATATGATCTCTAATTTAAAGGTTCAAATAGAAGAAGACAAAAGAATCAAAGAAGCACTTAAATAACAAATGGAAGAAAAAGACATGATCATTGGAAATTTCGAAGCAGAGGTTGTTACTTTGAGAAAAGACCTTCAACAAAAGAATATGCAGAACAATTCAAAGGTTTTGGATAATATTATCAATAGTCAAAGGTCACATCATGACAAGTCCGGGATAGGATGCAATCAGAAAAAAAGAGGCTCAAGCTCCAAAACCATAGATAAAGAATCACAACCAAGAAGCTATGCATAGAAAGTTAGAGGAGACAAGAAGTTTTACAGGGAAGGTCACAGGGACACTCCTCCACCTAAAAGAGTCAAATTTCAAAATCAGCATCAGTCAGAAACACACAAGCCTCAGGATGAAGAAGGATTCAGAAGAGTAACTCCTTTAAGAATATCTTCAACTCCCAGCTATCAAACTATCTTTTTGGGTTTATGTTATGCATGTAATAATTTTGGACATAAATCTATAAATTGCAGAGCTAATAGCAGGAACAGAATTTTTTTTGAAATTCATGCACAAAATGGTTATCCAATAAGGCCTATTGAAACACAGAGAAGACGCTAAAACATGTTTGAATCATTGAGAACTGAAGTGGAATGCTACAAATGCAACAACTTTGGACACATGGCCAAAGATTGTAGAATGGCAATCTCTCCTAGAGAATTACAATAGAATAACAACAGTCATAGAAAAGAACCTCATCATAGAATATGGATAAGAAATCTTGATCAATTTAACAATGAAGAATGCACACTCGCTCTACAAGCTAAACAAAAGAAACACTATTGGTATGTTGAAAATGGTTGTTCAAAGCACATGACAGGTGATGAAGACAAGTTTCTTACATTAAGAAAGGAAAGAGATGGATCAATCTCCATTGGAAATGATAACTCAGCTAGAATCATTGGAAAGGGCACAATCATAATTGGAAACAAGAATACCAAGGCCAAAAATTTTCTACTAGTGGAAGATATGAAAAATAATCTCCTAAGTGTAAGTCAAATGTGTGACCAAGGTCATAAACTTGCATCCAATTCACAAAATTGCGAGATAAGAAAAATAGGTTCAGGAAAATTGATTGCAACATCAGTAAGAACTTCAAGAAACATATATGTATTAAGTTAAATTGGAAATGAAAAGTGTTGTATAGGAAAGGAAGATGAAGGTTTTCTATGGCACAGAAGAATGGGTCACATAAACTTCAATAACCTCGTCTAAGTCAACAAAAAGGAAGCAGTTAGAGAAATACCTCAAATCACGAAACCAATCAACACATTATGCAAGCATTGTCAACGAGGAAAGTAAACAAAAACTAGGTTCACATCAAAATAATACTCAATGACAAGACCACTGGAAATTGTGCATATTAATCTAGTTGGACCAACTAGAAAAAAGGGTTTAACAAGTGAAAAATACTTTATGTTATTGGTTGATGATTATACAATAATGACTGCAGTTTGTTTTCTCAGGAATAAGTCAGAAGCATTTGAAAACTTCAAGGTATACAAGGAAATGGTTGAAAATGAAATGAATTCAAAAATCAAATGTTTGAGATATGATCATGGAGGATATTTTAATTCAAAGGAATTTATGGATTTTTGTAGCAAGCATGGAATATGTAACATACCCACGACAGTGATAAAAATAAAATAAAAATTGTGTCCTCCTTACAGGAATAAATCCTCTCTCTACAAGTTCTAATTTGGACAATCGGGGAACCAGCCCAGCCTTCCGGTCAAGGATCTCCGATTCTAAATCCAAGCGACTCTCTGAGACCTTGATGGTATCGTTCTGTAATTAGACATAGAAACTTTTGACTACCTAGTGCAGGTCTAAGGGTACCTGCGACCTCTATCTGTGCAATGACAAAATATTGAATTTTAGGCGCCAACTCCTTTTTCGTTAACCCCCTCATTCATATGGCCCTAGGCTATTACCTCTTGGAAGGTATGTGATTGCGGGCACATCCAAGGGTGGTTTTAAACCAATCCACTTTTTGCCCCATAATTCACTACAAAGTGCCACGTATGCCTTTGGTGATACCATGGTTTCAATTGCATTCCGCTCGAGGAAAGTTAAGACCCGAGCATGTTCTGGACCTGCATTTCTTCCTGATCGTTGATCTCTTTCTTTCAGTGATGATCCGTGATCAATAGATTCTATCTATCCTCCTTTCTTTTCTTTCACACACCTTCCCAGATCTCCCCGATATGTCAGCACGTAATTCCCTTCCAAATCAATGGTTACGATTGGTTTCGGCTCTCCAGCCTTCGGGAGTTTCAACTCTCAAACTCTCGCTTCCTCCTTAGTAGCTATCTTCCAGAGTGGAAGATCTACTGACACCTATCCCTACATATGTGCTTCTACAATTTCCTCTGCAATTCTGGCCTTTGGGAGTTTCAATTCTCAACCTCTTGTTTCTTCTGGAGAGATTTCTCTGAAACAACACCACATGTCCTCCTCAATCAATGGTTCTGCTCCCACTTCAACACTTTGGCCTCCTCAACCAGATTGGTGGTCTGCCTCCTCTATCAATGATCAAGATCTTATCCGGGTCTTTGGACCTTTTCCTTCTCTCTTTTCTTCCAGAGTTCTATATCTGGCACCGCGTGTCCACCTTCACATCGACGACTCTCGTCACTTCGGATTTTCGGGCTTCAAAAATCTCAAATATCAAATCTCACTTTTTCCCAATGGATTTTACCTAGAATCGATAATCCATTGATGTGTGTCCCTCTCGGATCAACGGCTGCGATCCCTTCGTGTCTTCGGACTTCAGAATTCTCAACTCTCAACTTTCAACTAAAACTCCAATGCCATTTACCCGAAGCTTGCGATCTATCACTACGTGTCTCTCTGGATCTAATGATTGGGATTTAATTTGGGTCTTCAGTGACTCCACTCTCTCCTTGACCACAAGCTCTCTCTCAGGTGTTGTCGATTTGGCGTCACTTGTCCCCCTTGGCGATGAACATTCCCAACTCACTTCTCCCCGGAGTCGATCTGACAACCGTTTTTGCTCCTCCTTCTGATATTTTGACATCTTCTGACTTGGGAGAATTTGGTATATGTTCAAAGGCCTCAAGCTTCATTCCTCCTATGAGTTCGGCTATCTCGGGTCCCACCTTTGCTCTTAAAAATGTTATCTCTTCTGATCTTTTCGTTTCTCTCAAACCGACGATACCGAAGGACTCTGTTACTCCGCGGATTTCCCAAAAGGACTCACGACCACCCATCTCGCAACTATTCAAGGTTTGGTGGTCATGATTCGATCGATACCGAGGTTTCCACCAATCGACGATTCACAACAATTGCAGGGACCCAACGTGCATGCTCTTTATCAGAGAGCTCAACCTCCGCAATCCAAAAGTACTCGCCCAACTTGGTCGAATCAGAGTCATTGATCTTCCAACCGACGAGATCAACGACAATGGTGAATTGTGGGCCGCAAACTAGCATGTCCACTACTTTCACCTTCATGCTTCGCAATGACTCCTCACCCTCGATCTCCATTCATATATCGACGATCGTAACAATTTGACATCTCAGAGCTTCAAGCTCAAAGGTTCCTAGACCCAGGTCACATGGATCTTTCGATAATTTTTGGGCTATGATCCCCGCTCTTAGTCGGGTCTTTGGTTAAGGACTTAGGCATAGGTTCAAAGTCTCCTACACTACTGGTCTAAAGGAAACACCTTCCCAAATTGCATGGATTTAAGCTCTAAGTCAAGAAAACGTAACTTGTGAGGTTACCAAAATAGTAGCTATGCCAAGAGGCTTGTTCTGACTCTAGGACGGTGATGTAGCTCTCTGGAAATGTGCCTTCAAGTGACTAAACAAGGGCGTATGGAAAATCAAGAAGAAATATAGGTTCTCAAGGGAATGAATTCATATTCATAACTTAATCATTTAATACAGAGAAATAGCCCTTTATAGACATATAAATACTCACATACATCCATTATTTACAATTCAAAGCATAAGGAAAGAAAACACTTATCAGAACTATAGAGCATGATGAAACTACTGAAAGGGGTGCTCGTTTCCACCCAACCATAGGATAAGTCACTCCCAATGGATTTATCACTGGCCACCTCCGAGCTTAAGCCACGATGCTTTGAGATTCAATCTCTTACTTCCAACTCAATGGAAGCTAGGGACGAAGGTTACTCTCCTTCTCCCAATACAAAAATAGATAAGGACAAAGGTTAATCTCCTTCTCCCACCTCAATCTCTATCTTTTATGAGCATAACTCAATATTCTTCTTTCAGTCCTTCCTCGGACACAAAAGTTTCTGCTCTCGTCTCTGCATTTTTTCCCGCAGGTCTTCATCCACCCACCACACTTTATTTCTTGCCTTCCTCAACAAGGTTGTGTGTGGCTTGAATTCCTAGTCTGTGGTCAAGTATGGAAGCCTTACGGATGGGTGGTTTTCCCCATCCCCTCATTAACTCTTGAGGAGGTCTTCCCATCTACCATCCCAACTGTAATTCATTCTTGGGTAAGAGGGTTGTTCTGATTTGAAAAATTAATTCCAGCATGGTACTAGTTTGGTGGAGGTTAATGCAACCATTCTGGGTCTCGTCCACCACCTTTCATATCATTCATGGTTTTCTCTTAGCACATCCCCTCTTTCAGCATTCATGCAACATGTAACCATTTTCTATTAAAATAACAGAATTTACATTCATCGACCTTTTGTACAAAGGTCCATCAAATCAAACATTCACACTTTTATGTTTTCCATAGTTCCTTGGCCAATATAGTTATATTTACAGACTGGGGGAAACAGGGTGTTACAGAATAAAAAGTCAATTCTCCATTGCTAGGACACCTCAACATAATGGAGTTGTTGAAAGAAAGAACATGATAGTACATGAAATGGCTCAAACAATGTTAATGTATTTTATATTGATAGATGTTTTTTGGAAACATGTAGTCCATACAATAGTTCACATTCAAAACATAGTAACTCTTAGAAACAACAATGACAAAAATCCCTAAGAGCTATAGAAAGGAAGACCAACAAATGTGAAGCACTTCAGAGTGTTCGGAAGAAAATGCTACATCAAAAGAGAATATGGAAGAATGGGAAAGTTTGACTCTCGTGTGGACAAAGGCATACTTGTCGGTTACTCAAGTGTAAGGAGAGCATACAAGTGTTACAATCTAAGGCTCAACAAAGTTGTGGAAAGCATCAATGTAACAATTGATGAAATAGGTGGATGGAAATTAAAGGAAGAAGAAAAGGAATCAGTGGAACATGTTTACAAAGAAGAAGATAATGATGAAGAAGCAGTAGAAGGGAAAGATGAAGAAGATCAGATAGAAGTATAAGAGCAAGTTCAAAAAGTTCCTCCAAAGACACCTAAAAAATGAGTACATAAGAATCATCCTTCAGATCAGATTATCAGAAAAAAAGATGTGGGAATTGAGACTAGAAGAAAATTCCATTCACCAGAACAACTGGACCTAACACTCTTATATTTGATTGAACCAAACAGTTTTGAAGAAGCCCAAAAGTATGAATTCTAGAAAAAGGCCATGAATGAAGAGTTGGATCAAATAGAGAAGAATGACACTTGGGAATTGGTTCCAAGACCAAGGTACAAGAATGTGATTGTCACAAAGTGGGTATTCAGAAATAAATTGAATGAAGATGGAGAGGTTACCAGGAACAAAGCTAGATTGGTATGTAAAATATACACACAGGTTCAAGGTATCGACTTTCAAGAGACGTTTTCCCTAGTTTCTAGAATGGAATGAATCCAATTGATCTTAGCTTATGCATGATCCAATAATATTAAAGTGTATCAGATGGTAGTGAAATCAACCTTTTTGAATGGGGAACTTGAAGAAGAAGTCTACATTGAGAAACTAGAAGGATTTCAGTTGTCTGAGAATGAAGATTGTGTGTGGAGGTTGAACAAGGCCCTGTATGGTCTAAATTAGGCTCCCAAAGCATGGTACTCTAGACTAGATAGATATCTACAACAAGAAGGGTTCACAAAAGAAAATGCAGACAACAACCTATACATCATGGTAACTCAAGAGAATATTTTATTAATTGAAGTTTATGTTGATGATATTATTTTTGGAAGTTATGACGACATGTTAAGCCAATATTTGAAAAGGATATGCAGAATGAATTTTAAATTTCATTACTTGGAGAAGTGTCCTTCTTTTTGGGTCTTCATATATGTCAAAGAAACCAAGGAATTTTTATTTCTCAAACTAAGTATATCACAAAAACGCTAAAGAGGTTCGGAATGGAATATTGCAAACAAGTTAACACTCCTATGCAAACTGGTTGCAGGTTGAGCAAATATGATGATTCAAATTCTACAAATCAGAGGGAGTAGAGGTGAATGATTGACAACTTACTTTATGTGACAACATCCAGACCAGATTTAATGCAGGTAGTTGGATAGGTGAAACGATTTCAGGTAGTACCAAAGGAATCACATGTTCTAGTAGTGAAGAGGATTTTTAGATATCTCAAGGGAACATAAGACTTTGTATTATGGTCTCTAAAAGGAGAGGATCTATCACTTATTTCCTACATAGATGCAGATTGGGCAGGTTGCATTGATGATCGATGAAGCACCTGTGGAGAAACATTATACTTGGGTGAGTGTTTCATAACTTGGCTAAGAAAGAAATAGTCATCAATATCATTGTCTACATCCAAAGAAGAGTATATTGCAGCCACAACATGTTGTACACAAGTTCCATGGATGAAACAAACTTTGAAAGATACACAGGTTGAGTATGATGATCCCATTCCTATATATTGTGATAATACAAGCGCTATCATTATCTCAAAGAATCCAGTGATGCACTCCAAGATGAATAAAATTCCAATCAAGTATCAATTTCTATGGGAATAGGATGCAGAGAAGAACATCAGATTTGAATATCTAGGAACAAAGGAACAGGTTGCAGATATCTTCACAAAACCGCTTCCAAGGGAAGCTTTTGATTATATAAGCCAGAGACTCAGAGTAATTTATACTCCAAAATGAATGCTTTTGAATTCTTATCTTATATGTCTTATATTTACATGAGGAAGCACCACACAGAGGATAGTTCATATTGGGGGAGAAGATTCAGAAAGAGTTCAGTCAGGGGGAGAAGCCCCAAGGACAGTTCAATTAGGGGGAGAAACCCCAAACCGATGGTTACCTTTGCCATTGATGTCAAAGGGGGAGAGATTCATCATATGCAGAACATTTATATAATTGGAGAGAGAGCACAGAGGATTGTTTCCAAGGGGACCAATGGTCACATGGGGAGCATAAGTGATATGAATTCAGTGTTGCATCACAGTGTTTCCATCAATACCAAAGGGGGATATTGTTGATTATTTTGGTTGGTTTTCATTGATCTCAACCCTTGAAGCAAGTCCGGTAGAAAATTCTGGTAGACCCAAAGAGTATGTTTAAGGGACTTCAGTTTGATTGATGTATAATGGTATTAATATTAATGTATTTTCAAGTAAGACTATTCTAGATGGATACTGCATGTCATTCCA
>JASDQU010219298.1:18079-32896 GCA_032191745.1 Picea mariana
GGTGAAATGAGGAAAAAATAATAATGTCCAAGCATATGTCATGAAATCTAAAGCAGTCTAAGATACAACATACTCAAAATGCCTCAAATATTGAAATGACTCTCACCATAATACCTGATGTTGAGACCTAAGTCTGCACCCCTGCCCCTCTTGCCTCTTTTCCCTATGCCTTAATCAAAATTATTCCTCTTCTGGTTGGTTAGCTCGGTTTCCCTCTCTAAATGACTTGGTTTCTATCGTTTTCCTTTTTGATTGAGTCTTTGCACATTTTGTTTCTGTTTTTCTTGAAAGATAATTTCATGTTGTGATTTGGTTTGAAATACTTGTCATCGTGTTTGCCATTGATTGAGCGTGCAACAGGTCCACCAAGTTCTTTTTTGTGCACAAAAGACATCCAGGACCACCAAGTCCTTTGTATATGTAGTAAGCTTTCGCAGAACAAAACACATCAAGTCAGAGCAGTTCATTCTGACTTAGATTTCCAGCCAAACAGATAGATTAAAGTTCAACAATGGAGATCCAATAGTCGATTAGATCAACGACTCTCTCACATTTGGGATTCTAGAACTTGCGCAAGGTTTAATCGTAGAGTTACATAAGCCACTCCATGACTTTGGCGCCGAAACATTTGAGCTAATCTTTGTTGAAAACTCCCAAACGTCGAATGTCGTATCGCTTCGACGATCAGCCAGCTGGGAGGTTTCCACACTTACCACTCAAAACTCTCGAATGCCAAAACGTTAGAGTCACATGGCATCCATATAGGACTGACACATGGCATCCATATAGCACTGACACGTGGCATTCATCAGAGGAGACATGTGGCACTCATTTCAGACACCTTTGGTTACGCCATCTGCCCATTTCTGGGTGACACGCGTCACTCTCTTCATGCGGACACGTCAGCGATTGTGACATTAGGGACACGTCAGATCCGAAGATCCGAAGTGTTGGAGCCTCGAACGACCACATCACTTTGGGAAGTCAGTTGTCCAGGATATATCCACACTCTACATTCAGAAACTCTCAAAGAGCCGGAGACACATGGCACTCTTCTATCATGACATGTGGCATCCATCAGTAGAGACACTTGGCATTCATCAGCTGAGACACGTGGCACTTATTTTAAGCATATATGGGTCCATCATCTGTACGATTTCAAGTGACACGTGTCACCATTCTTTCCATGACACGTCAACGATATGCCATTAGTTCGCCATGTTAGATTCGGGAGATGGTCCTCTGGGAGAATTTCTAGCACAACATTCAAAAAGAAAAACTCCCGAACCCCGAAGAGTTGGAGTCCGAAACTTTTGAAAGCCAAATGATTAAAGGAAAATCCCGAGTTAATTAAGATAAACATGATTAGCACTCTGGGGGATTTCAAATCAAATCAAGCATAGTTCTCCGAACCCTCGAAGTGTTGGAGGTCTGGAGCCCCGAACAACCGAAGTGGGGTCCTCACTGCCACATCACTTCGCAGCATTGTCTCTTTGGGAGATTCTCCAACATAGCATTCAAACTCCCGAACGTCGAATTCTTGGAGTGGTTTATCTCCGTTAATGGCATATTTTAATGTTTAAAAAGGGGTGCCAAACCAGGAATTGTGGAAACTATAATCCATACTGCAAAAAGAATATTAGAGACTACGAGAAAACACCAGATGATTTGCTTCTTTCACTGCCAATACATTCAATTATCTCCAATGGTCTCCTACAACGCGCATGCATGCCCATGATCAATACAGAACTCAGTTCTGTCACTCCTAGTCATTTTTTGTCAGATCTCAGTTCGCTCCAGCGCATGCATCAGTCTAATTTTATCGCAAATAACAGTTTTTAATTTTTTAGTTCAAAACTCTTTTAGTTTCAGGAATAATAAGTGGTCTTTTATGTGTGATAAGAACCACACTTTTTGATTAAGTCAAGTGTGAAGTATACATTACTATACTCCAATAGTTTCTAGTTAAGTTAATAAGTTGTTTTACAACTGGTAGTGAAGAGTTAAGTCTCAGTTCCAGATGGAGGAGAGCCTCTGCAACTCTGATAAATATGCAGTTTCTGTATGTTTTGAGGGTTCAGTTTTTTGGGAGAAAAAGATCAATACAACAAGTGGTTGGACCCATTCTACACATGGATTAAAGCTCTCTACCTGGTGAATATACTATTGATGACAATGTGTTTGTGTCCAAATTCATATGTGTTTCTTATCTTGAATATAATTTTAATTTGTGCGAAGTACGTTTCTTTTCCTTCAGCTACTGTATAACTTGTCTTTATTAATATGCAACCTGTGACAACAAGTATGCTTTCATGAGTATTTGTTTTTGTTGCAACCTGTGGGAATGACTATGTTTTTGGTACATGTTTAATGCTTGAAATGATATTTTAAGATTTAAACTTATGGTAGCCGATTGTTCATTGAATGGTTTGTTGTTTTTCTTTATTTTTACCTTTTCTATCTCACTTGTCTGTCCTTAGTGTGCCACCAGCCAAGGAGGACCCTCGTGCATGTCATTTGGCCAACCAAACTATGCTCATGTCTTGGTAAACCAACCCTTTAACTGACCCATAAATCAAAAACCAACCATTCATAACTTGAGGTGACCTAGTTCTTCCCTTTAGCAGTCAGGTGCAGACTTTAGGACCAACATCTTATGGCGTCATTGTTGGGGAATGGAGTAACAAAATATTTTTTTCTAGGAGAACGACAACGATCAGATCTAACCTTTGATGGTGAACAAAGATCATAGACATTCAGGCTGCCATCTTTCACCTGGCGACTCCACTGAGTTAACTTCAAAAAGAAATACTGGCTCCCAAAAAAGGACTCAAGAAATCCAAATTTGAGCACACGAGAGCCACTAAGGCTCATTCTAACCCTAAGAATGACACAATAATCTCTGAGCTAGAAAGGCAAATAAGAAAATCCACCTTATCTTAGAGATATACTTCACCCCCTCAAGGGTAAAGCTGCATCTCAAGAATCCAATGTTCTTCATCATCACAAGCAGATTGAATTTGCTAGCCCTGAGAATCACAATTCCAAGGAACCGTAGACACCTTCAACTCCTACCTCTACTTCATCATCTAGTCCAACATCCACCCCTGTATCTCCAATCAATCTTCAGATTCCTGTTGCCCAAATAGTGGATGATAACATGATGGATGCCATAATTGCTGCTAGATATGCACCCTTAGTTCTACTTGTAGGCTTACATGCACTCCCAGCCACAGATTACATGAAATATTTGCCCAGATGTAATGGGGAAGGGGATGTCATAGCTGAGGAACATCTGGTAACCTTCTAGAACTTTGCAGACAACTTTAACATTGACTATGCAGATGTGTGGATGAGGTTGTTTGTACAAAGCCTTGATGGGGAGGTAAGAAAATGGTTCTGGGGCCTCCCTCCAGCCTCCATTGCAGATATTGATGCATTATATGAAGCTTTCATAAAGCAATGGGGAGATAGAAGGGATTATCTTTATTACATCGCTGTGTTTGGGGCCCTTAAGAGAAAGAATGGTGAGTCTATTTCGGACTTCACCAAGAGATTTAATAAGATGTATAGTAGGATCCCAGATGAGATAAAACCAACTGAAGCCTCTTCCAAGATCACTTATTCCAATGCATTTGATGCAAAATTCTCTCTTCTGTTGAGGGAGAGAAGATCCACTACCTTGCTATCCATGCAAGAAGCAACCATTGAGGTTGAGTCCAACATCTTGGCATCAGATAGGTTAAAGACAAGATCTAAAAAACACAAGAAGAAACAAAGAGAGGATCCCCTGCCTCCTCTAACCCAGCCACATCTGATCCCAAACTTGATGAAATGACCAAAAATTTGAAAGATCTGACATCTGAAATAGCTAAGCTGAAATGGGAATCTAAACAACCAAATAGAGCTTTTCAAGGGGCTAGGAACAAAAATCCCAACCAGTTTAGAAGGTCGAATGATGGCCCTCAGATAACGCAGAGAGAGAGGAGGAATGTTGATGACCAAAGAGTAGTACCTCCTTTCCAAAACAATCAGATTGAGGAGATGGATGCAGATAGTGATGTTGTGGATGATGCTGCTGTGCTTTTCAATGAAACCAATTTTCACACCAGTCACTTAACGCAGCAATAGTATGAGGTAGCACAACTGTCAGATAAGTTTGATGTTGAGATAGGGGAAGAGGGAGTTATTCAAGGCCAACCCCAAAAGAAATATGACTCGAGGCCTAGAACAAGCACTCCTAAAGCCACCACCTCTGATCAGAACAGAAAAACAGAGGTTCCTCCCAAGCCAAATCCAAGTAAGGGTGCAGTGGCTAAAGCTCACCAACCTCCTCCTTTTAAACCTTTTGTCCCTGAAGTAAAAGAAGTTGATAGGCCACAAGCATCTTTCAACCTACAACATGAGTTGAGCAAGATCAAGATCCTTGTACCTCTATCAGAGATGTTGAAAAATGAGCCTTTCAAATGATCCATTATGAAGGTTTTGCAGGCACTTACTTCTGTTGTAATTTTTGATGTAATTAGTCTACAGGATGAGAACCCAACCATTACGATGGGCCCACACATTGAGGATGGATTTGATGCTTCTGCACCATTCTACATATCTCTAAATGTCCATGACAAGATCCTGCATAACTGTCTCATGGACTCAGGTGCCTCACACAATGTCATGCCTAAAGTTGTTATGGAGGAACTAGGTCTGGAGATTACCAAGCCCTATCAAGACCTTTACTCCTTTGACTCCAAAAAAGTCATATGTTTGGGATTAATAAAAGATTTGGTGGTTTCTTTGGCACGGTTACCCATGAAAAGTGTAGTGATGGACATCGTTGTGGCTAGCATTTCCCCCAAGTTTGGTATGCTTTTGTCCAGGACGTGGCCAAGAAGGTTGGGGGATCATTACAAATGGACCTCACATATGCCACCATCCTTGTTTTTGAAGGAGAGCACATGAGACTATACAGAGAGGTCAGATTGGCCTATATTGTCAGCGACCATCAGAATCCAAGCAATCACCCAATTTATGCTGTTGAAGATGAGATTGGCTCATCTGTTTTTCATCTAAATGGTGATGAACTAGAAATTACAATCACCAAATGCAAAGATCATCCTTTGATAGATCAACAGAATAAAGTGTGGAAGATGTATTTCAATGGCTCTTCATCAAGAAAAGGTTTTGGGGCTGGTATAGTCCTCATTTCCCCTACACAGGAGGTTATAACGCTCTCTTATAAGCTGGAATTCGAGACTACTAACAATATAGCTGAGTATGAAGCTCTGGTGCTTGGATTGAGGGTTGCTAAAGACATGGCCATTGACAGTTTGGCAGTCTTTGGTGATTCTGAGTTGATCATCAATCAAGTCAAGAACATCGATCAAGATAAACAACAGAGGCTCAAACAATATCAGAATGAGGTGTGGGACTTGGTTGATAACTTCTTTTTGGCATTCAATATTTCCTTCATTCCTAGAGAGACAAATCAGAAGGCAGATTCTTTGGCATTTGCTGCCAACACCTTCAGACCTCCCATTGGCCCAAATATCAAGTATCAGGTGGAAGTCAGACACAGGACAACCATACCAGACGACATCAAACACTGGCAGGTCTTTAGTGATGACCTAGAGCTGCAAAGATTTCTGCAGACCATAGAATAATTCTCCAGTATCTCTATAGATCAAGAAGGTGAAGATGATGAATTAGAGAATCAACAAACATCTCATCTATTGAACAAAGTGGTTAGCCACAACATTGTGGAACTTAAAACGAACCGCATCCCCAGGGGTCTAGTGCCATTGGAAAGGTTATTTGACAGTGATGATGTTTCCAGAGGAGCTGCCATAAAAAATTAAGAAGAAGAAGTGATGGACTGCAACATTGGGACTGCTGAAAATCCTAAAATGGTCAAACAATCCAAGGCACTACCTCCAGAACAAAAAGACAGGTATGTTAGCCTCATGAAAAATTTTGCTGATATTTTTGCATGGTCGTATGAGGATTTGAGGACATTTGACACTGACATTATCCAACACAAGATCCCTTGAAAGGCTGGTTCTAAGCCATTCAGACAGAAGATCAGGCAGTTTAATCCCATGTTAATGTCCATAATTGAAAAAGAGCTGAAAATAATGCTTGATGCGAGAGTTATTGTGCCCTTGAGGTACTTAGATTGGGTGGCCAACTTGATACTTGTGAGAAAAAAGAGTGGGGAAATATGCTTGTGTGTTGATTTTTGAAATCTCAACAAGTGTTCCCTAAAAGACAACTACCCCCTGCCCAAGATGGACCATATCTTACAAAGGGTAGTAGGTGCTCACAGAATTTCCTTGTTGGATGGGTACTCTGGTTATAACCAGATAGAAGTATGTGAAGAGGACAAAGAAAAAACAACATTCACCACCCCTTGGGGGACATTTATGTACGACAAAATGCCCTTTGGGTTGATGAATATAGGGGCACCTTTCAAAGGGCTATGGATGTAGCTTTCATGGGGGAGAAAGATAAATTTATGGTTATATATTTGGATGACATCTCCATTTTCTCCAAATCAGATGAGGAGTATTTACAACACCTTGAGCAGATCTTCCAAAAATGCAGAAGGTATGGGATCTCTTTGAATCCCAAGAAGTCCCACTTTGCTATGCCAGAAGGTAAACTCCTAGGCCACATCATATCAACATGAGGTTTAAAGATAGACCCTAAGAGAGTGGAGGCCATTCAAAAAATTGAAATTCCTAGAAACAAGAAGTATATTCAGTCTTTTATAGGCAGAATACATTTTTTGAGGTGCTTTGTGCCAAACTTTGTTGAAATCATAAGGCCTATCACCAACATGCTGAAGAAAGATGTTATCAAGTGGTCACAAGAGGAAAAATCAACATTCCATAAGATCAAACAAGCCTTGGTTGAAGCCCCTGTATTAGTCAACCCTGACTATGCCAAAGAGTTCTTTATCTTTTCTTTCGCCTATGAGGAAACCATTGTTGTTGTGCTACTGCAAAAGAATGAAGAAGGGCATGAACAACCCATAGCCTTTTTCAACAAAGCCCTCCGAGATGCGGAACTGAAGTATGATATATTAGAAAAGCAGGCCTATGAAGTGGTCAAAGCATTGAAAGCCTTCAGGGTATATGTGTTACAATCTGGCATAACAACCTATGTTCCTAGCAGCAGTGTCAAAGAGATTTTGGCTTAGCCAGATAGTGAAGGGAAAAGAGGGAAATGGATTGTCAAATTGTTAGAGTATGAACTGCACATAAAGCCCACCAAGTTGATCAAGGGACAAGGACTTGCCAAGTTGTTATCGGAATCAAACTGTAAGGTGCTGAAATTGCATCAGACCTTCACCCAATCCGATGCACCCATGACACAGTTTGGACAAGACAACATACAGGTATGTGAAAAATACTCTTCTTCACTTTGGTACCAAGATATTATTTACTTTCTGCAACACCTAGAATGCCCACTAGATTTGTAGAAGATGAGGGCCAAATATCTCAAATTAAAAGCCATAAAATTTTGCATTTTAAATCAGAACCTGTATTGGAGGGATCCTACTGGCATCCTATTAAAGTGTCTTGATGAAAATGAAGCTAAGCATGTCGTAACAGATATGCGCAGGGGATTTTGTGGGGGACACCATCATTGGAAAGCTACAACCCTCAAGATCCTAAGGGTAGGGTACTACTGGCCCACCCTTTTCTCTGATGTATTCACTACAGTGAGGGCATGCAATGAATGTCAAAAGTTTGCAGGCAATTAGAAGTTACTCTCACTGCCCATGAAACCTATCATTTCCATGGCCCCTTTCAGCAATGGGGATTAGATTTCATAGGTGAGATAAATCCACCCTCCAGTGGGCA
This sequence comes from Picea mariana, assembly GCA_032191745.1. Classification (NCBI taxonomy): domain Eukaryota; kingdom Viridiplantae; phylum Streptophyta; class Pinopsida; order Pinales; family Pinaceae; genus Picea; species Picea mariana. The sequence continues at coordinate 25,942 of JASDQU010219298.1, forward strand.
ACATAAGTGGATCCTCACTGCCATTGACTACTTTACCAAATGGATCAAGGTTGTGCCCACTAGGAATGCTATTGACAAAGTTATTATGAACTTTTTGGAAACCAATATCTTTGCAAGGTTCGGTTGCCCTAGAAAGATTGTAACAGACAATGTTAAGGCATTCAATTCCAAAGCCATGATTGACTTCTGTGGCGGCCATAACATCGCCTTGACACATTCCATGCCCTATTATTCTCAGGGGAATGGGTTGGACGAGTCATCAAACAAGACTCTCCTTAGGATCATCAAGAAATTGTTGACTGGAAACAAGAAATCATGGGACTCTAAACTTAAGTATGCCTTGTGGGCTGATAGGATCAGTACCAAGAGATCCTTGGGAACCTCACCATTTCCTCTAGTCTATGGGATAGAAGTTGTCTTCCCCACTCAGCTCGGTCTACCAATTTTGAAATTCCTACAGGAAGAAATGGAGGAGCCAAATGACATCTAGAGGAGAATCGTTCAGATTATAGAAGATCAACAAACAAGAGAAGCACTGATTCAAATCACTGAAGCATACCAGAGAAAGATCAAATCAACTTTTGATAAGAAAACCAAGAAGGAGATATTTTGAGAAGGCAACCTGGTCCTGAGGTGGGATGCCAGAAAGGAAGAAAATTCTAAGCATGGTAAGTTTGATAACCTTTGGTTTGGTCCTTTTAAGGTGGTTGAGGTTCTGGAAAATAACACATTTGTCTTACACAATCTGGATGATACTGAAATTTTTGGAGGCCCAGTAAATGAGCGCTTCCTGAAACACTATTTTGCTTGAAAGACTGAGGGAAGGTCACTCTTTGGTGCAGACCCCCTTCTCTCCTAAGGGTTGCGCGACCTCCTAGTCAAAATCTTCAATTCTAGAGTTGATTGACTCTCTGAAACCCCACTGGTCTCGTTCTGTGTTAAACACACGCCCTCTCGGCTCCCTGTGCAGGCTTCTCATCCCCTGCGATCTTTCTTTTCGCTCTCTATGAAAACCTCAGAGTATTGGGCATTATCACTTTTTCTCTCGGCCCCTCCTTAGATGTGACCTTGGGCGACGACTTCGCGTGACCACACGATTGCAGGCGCGACCACAAGCGGTTTGGGATCAAACTACTTTTGGGCCCGCAATTCTTCTCGAGCCTCCACATGTCTTCCTGGCGAAATGAAGGTATGGATTGCGGCCCGCACTCAACTTTTTAAAGTCCCTACGACTCCTTTTCCCGCAATGCGAGATGACTATCGATCTCACGATCTTGACGGTACTTCCAGACGGACGACTGAGATCTCTTCCTTGGAATCAACGATCTGGATCTCCCTCTCTTCGATCGACGGTTGTGCTTGATTCAGAACTTCAGACTTCGGAATTTTTGAATCTCAAACCTTGGTTTCCTTTGCAAAGCAACCTTCCCAAGTGGAAGATTTGCTGACACTTGTCCCCTTCGATCAACGGCTGTGATCTCTGTAGGTCTCCGAACTTCGGGATTTTGAAATATCAACCCTGCTTTCTTCTGCACTCCAATTTCCAAGAGCTCACGATCTGCGGACACCTGTCCTCAAGATCAACGGTCCTGCCTTCACTTCGGGTGGTTGACCTTTCAACTCGAATCAACGGTTTGAGACCCTCCTCTTGATCAACGGTCGAGATACACTCCAGGTTTCGGACTTTGGAGATTTCAAATCTCAAACTTCACCCTTGCTCCAACACTTTTATCCGAAGGCTATAATCCGTTGATGCATGTCCACCTCGGATCAGCGACTGAGGTTTACTTCAGGTATTTACCCGGAGCTCACGGATCTTCGCCACGTCTCCTCCAGATCCGATGGCTCAAATTCACTTTGGTTCTTCGGGGTTCGGTGACCTCAGTTCCCAAACTGAAAAATCCCATGACAAATTTCTCGGAGCTCGTGATTTGCTGACAAGTGTCCTCTGACAGATCGATGACTCTCGGCTCTTCAGCTCTTCGGGCTTTGGGTGTTTGAACACCTCGCCTTGGCCTTCCTCTAGATCTCACGACCCACTGAAACGTACCCCCCTGGATCTAATGGTCGAGATGAGCTTTGGCTCTCTGGCACTTCGCGCTTCGGGAATCTCAAAGTTCAAACTTGCTCCCTCCTGAGCTCACGATATCTGACAGCTCGTATTCGCTCGATCGATCCAACGACTGAGATTTCACTTCGGTAATCTGGAACTCCGAACTTCGGAAGTTTCAAGTCTCAAATCTTGGTGGGTTCTCTCTCCTATGTATATGAAGTGTTAAAGCTCACGTACAAAGCTCACGTACCTTGTCTTGAATCAGACGGCTGTTGATCCTGGTGCTGTGATCCAACAGCCAATGTCGCTCCTCCTCCTGAGCTTCTGATATTTTCTAACTTAGAAAATTTTCTAAGTGTTTAAAGGTTTCGAACCTTTGCTCCTCCGACGAGCCCGACTCTTGGATCTCGTTAACACTTATGAAAAGTGTTATTCCTCCTAAGCTTGGTATTGTAAAGACTTCGAATTCCCACGCACTCCTTGCGTTTCAGGGATCTCGATAACTCAAATCCGAAGGATTTCTCGAAGAGAAATTCTCTCTCCCTCCTGATGTTATCCTTTTTCTTTGTGCACACTTTGCAACAGATTCTTATGCAGGTTCAAGTTCCTGCGGCGAATGTGCACACCTTGCAGTAGTCACTTTGCTCTCCTTGCAAAGGGAAAGTTCTGTGCTATCTCTTCTGAGATTCAGGACCGAAACAAATCCCGTCAACTCACTCCTTGCATTCTGTGTGCACACCTTGCACCACTCGATAAAAGAGAAACAATTGAAACTTATCCTAACATTCATAGTTCCATCTACTCATAATGAAATTCGTTCATTCATTCATGAAAACACAATAATAGGGAATTGGAAGCAATGTCCACACCATGCATTGGGTTAATTTTCCTCTGTTATATTCAAAGTGAAAATGGGTACAACTATAATCAAAACAAAAACTGAAAACTCATAAATCTCCTATCGACTTGCAACTAGCTTCATTTGGGCGTACAAAACCCCTATTTATCTCAGAGGGTTCTTAGGGTTCCCCCCGACTACTTGTCTACTCAAAAAAAAAAAACCTAATGACTATGTTAGATCAGTCATATTCCAGAGCAGGAGTGGAAACTCCCACTTCGCTCGCAATCGTTCAAGCGCACATAAAAGATTTTTCCGGTGATGAGTTCAGACGTGCTTCAAAATATTCGTCGAGACTGTCGTCATTGAGATTCAGAAAAGATTCCCATGCGCTAAGTGGTCCTACTCCACGTGCCTGCCAACGATGCTCCTGCATCATACTCCCCTTGACAAAAGTTCATGAACTCCTGTCCATGAGCTCCTGCACCAACTTTCCATGCTTCTGGATATCAACTTCATTTTCCCAACTGGCATCTTCTATTGGGTGTCCCTTCCACTTGATCAGATATTCAAAATAGGTCTTCCTCTTGGTCTTTTTGCCAATCCTTTGATCAACGATCTTCTCCATCTGTGGTTTTTCTGCTATAGGCATTTGTTTCTCCCATTGAATCTTCTCTTGATCTTCTGATCCCTCTGTGTCATCTTTCCTATAAGGATACAGGTATGAAACATTGAATATGGGTGATATGCCCACATCATCTGGCAGCTCAATATCATAGGCGTTTGCATCACAAACTTCCTCAAGATATTACATGGTCCTATCTTCTTCATTTTTAACTTGCTATATGTTCCCCTAGGGAACCTTTCCTTCCTGAGATGTGCGAGAACCTGATCTCCTACTTCAAATTGAAGTTCCCTGCGATGTTGATCAACCCTACGCTTGTACTCCTGATTTGAACTCTGCAACTGTCCTCTGATCTGGCTATGGAGCCTCTCCATTTCTGCAGCAAAATCTTCTGCTCCAGTGCTCCTGATCTCACTCTGTTCCAAGTCTCTCAACTTAGATACTCCCCTGGGTTTCATTCCATACAATATTTGGAATGGGCTCTTTCCAGTGCTCCTGTTTGGTGAGTCATTGTATGCAAATTCTACTTGCGGTAGAGTCTGATCCCACTGATTATGATGCTCAGTGACCAAACTCCTCAATAAATTTCCCAAACTTTTGTTTACCACCTCAGTTTTCCCATCTGTTTGAGGGTGATAAGTTGAGTTGAAGGACAAATCTATCCCCAACTTCTTCCACAGTGTTCTCCAAAAGTGACCAACAAATTTTGTGTCTCTGTCCGAGACAATGCTTTGGGGTAGGCTGTGAAGTCTCACAACTTCCTTGAAAAATAGATGTGCAACATGTGTTGCATCACTGGTCTTCTGGCATGGGATAAAGTGTGTCATCTTTGAAAATATATCCACCACCACAAACATGGAATCAAATCCCCTTTGCATTCTTGGGAGTCCCAACACAAAATCCATGCTTATTGCATCCCAAGGTCTTTCTGGTATTGGAAATGGTTGATACAATCCAGTGTTTTGTCTTTTTCCTTTTGCACGTTGGTAGATTCTACATCTGTTTACAAACTTTATCACTTCTGTTCTCATACCTGGCCAATAGTATAAACTGTTCAACTGTGCAAACGTTTTATCATGGCCAAAATGTCTAGCCAATCCTCCACTATGCTTTTCCTTCAAAAGGTTATCCCTCATTGAGCATTTTGGTATGCACAATTGATTTCCCTTGAACAACAATCCCTCTTGAATCATGTACTTTGTCCACTGTCTTCTATCTCTCAGCACAGGATTTTCACATGCTTCATATGCTTCCTTGAAATTTGTATCATCACAATACATATCCTTAAGGTGTTCAAACCCCAAGGTCTTCACCTGGAATTCCTGCAGAATCAAACATCTCCTGCTTAATGCATCAACAACTTTGTTAGCATTCCCAACAATATGTTTTATGACAAAAGTAAAATTCTGCATAAACTCAACCCATTTTGCATGCCTCTGAATCAATTTTTCCTATCTGGTTATGAATTGTAAAGCCTGGTTATCGCTATACAAGACAAATTCCCGTGAGACAAGGTAATGTATCCATTTCTTCAAGGCTTGAATTATGGCATAAAAATCCTGATCATACGTGGAGTATTTTTCACTTGGTCTCATTCAACTTCTCACTGAAATAGGCAATAGGTCTATTATCCTGACTCAAAACTACTCCTATTGCAACTCCACTTGCATCACATCTCACCTGAAATGTCTTTTCAAAATTTGGCAAGATTAGAATTGGTTGTTTTGTTATTTTCTCCTTCAGTATATTGAATCTCCTCTCGGCCTCCTCTATCCATTTAAAAGACTTGTCCTTCTTCACTGTATCCATCATTGGTGCACAAATTCCGCTGAAGTCTCTGATGAACTTCCTATAGAAGCTTGCTAATCCATGAAAGCTCCTTACTTCAAACATACTCTTTGGTGAAGACCATTCTTTTATTGTTTTCACCTTCTCTGGATCCATCTTCGGTTCATTTGAAGAGATCACAAAACCAAAGTAAGTGAGTTTTGTCTTCATAAAAGAGGACTTCTTTAGATTTATCAACAACTTCTCCTGCTGTAGTCTCCTCATCCCTAGTTTTAGGTGCCTCAAATGATCCTCTTTAGTCCTTCTAAAGATCAATATATCATCCAGATATACAACCACAAACTTGTCAATGAAATCTTTCAGTATTTCATTCATCAGTCTCATAAAAGTACTCGGGGCATTTGTTAAGCCAAATGGCATAACAAGCCACTCATACAAACCTTCATTTATCTTAAAGGCTGTGTTCCACTCATCACCTTCTCTCATCCTAATCTGATGATATCCACTTTTCAAATATATTTTAGAAAAGAAATTTGCTCCACTTAAATAGTCCATTAAATCATCCATTCTTGGTGAAGGAAATCTATACCTGATGTTGATCTTGTTAATGGCTCTTGAGTCTGTACACATTCTCCAGCCTCCATCCTTCTTTGGACTCAACACAGTTGGTACTACGCATGGACTCAAGCTCTCTCTAACCAAACCCTTGTCTAACAATTCCTAGACTTGGTCCTTCACTTCCTCATTCTCTCGAGGTGTCAATCTGTATGCTGCTTTGTTTGGCAGACTTGCTCTTGGTATCAAGTCAATATGGTGGCTGATACTTCTCACTGGTGGCAATGAGTTAGGCAACTCATCCACCACTATGTCAGAAAAATTATCCAACAATTCTTTAACCTCTTTAGGAAAATCATCCATCGAAGTACTTGCAGGATAACTCTGGGTTTTCTCACCACAACAAACTACATCTCCTGTTCTTTCTTGACTTCTTTTAGGAGTTCCTTCCCGCTCATGAGAAATATGCTTGTGCTGGCTTCCTCTTTGTAATGTTCCCCACCTCTTGATGAAGAGGTTTTGGGAAGACTTAGTGGTCTAGGCATCCCCACTAGGCCATAGTCTCACACAGAGGGGAAAAGTCAACCAAACTAATGTTATATTCTTAAGTAGACTTAGTGGAAAGGTAAAAAGATTTAAAAAGATAACTCAATGAAGGAATAGAAGCGCTGGAGGTTGAGTTAGGAGTTAACACTAGGGGTTAACTTAAATCAACAAGGAAACAAAAAAAAGTATAAAGAGAAGGCTAGGGCGCACCTCTTGTTTCATCTTGGATATTTGATAATTGCTTATTGGTGCTCTTGAGCATACAGTTTTGAGGGTTTTGATATTACAAACCCTAGTGAACAACTCAGTGGTGAAATATTCCACTCACCTTGTTCCAAGCTTGGTCTTGGGGATGAAGTACTCCACCCATCATCTATTCAGGAGGATTAGCAGGGCGGTACCAATTGGATCAGCAGGGCTGTACCAGCTAGGGTTTTCTAGCAAGGGCGCACTAGTTGATGAAGAAGAGTTTGATCCAACACATAGAAGAAGCTTTGGAGGGTTTCAACATTTAGGTTTGATTTTAGGCCTTGGCTCATTAGTTTGGAGG
>JASDQU010219301.1:0-15153 GCA_032191745.1 Picea mariana
CATTGTGAGAAGGTTTTATTTGTTTTCTTGCTTCCTAGATTTTTAGCGTGTGTTGTTTATTTTCTTTAGCATACTCTAGGTTGTATCTTTGTTTAATGGAATCAATTCCTGGAATGACTAATGAAGCAACCCCTGCTTCATTGGTCTCACAATTGGATTAGCGGTATGGTTGTTTTCCACTCAGGTAATCCCAAATGCAAGTAGTTCTTCGGTTGTATGAACATCCCCCAAAGAACATCAACCTCACGTTGACCCTTCACCTTCTTCGCCAGTAAGATATCCTTTGCCTTCTTCACTTGCAAGGTATTCTTTTGTGTCATCTTCTTGGCCAAGTGAAAGCTCTACAGCTAGTAACCTAGTGGATAAGAAGAAGAAGAAAAGGAAGATTAAGAAGAAGAAAAATAAGCAAGGGTCCAAACTTCCAACCTCTGCCAAACATGTTGGAAAATAACCAGTTACTGATAATCGTGCTAGGAGTGTTGATGATGCCAAGATCACCCAAACAACCCGTAAGCCCGAGTACCCTTGCAGACTTTGTAAGGGTAGCAATCTTCTTAAAGATTGCCCTTGTCTATCCAAGGTTATAGAAGCATGGTATACACACCCTCACCAATCTCTGTCATTATTCTATGATCACCATGTCGATGACCTCCCGTCAACTAGTTAAGATATCATTGGGAAGAAGAAAAGTAGAGTCAAGTTCCCTTGTATGTTATGTGGAGGAAGTCATCAAACTCATCTTTTCCCTCGCATGGATGAAGCCTCGAAATTACTGGAAGACATGTTTGTTTCCCAACCTCAACTTCCAGTTGCTTATCGCAAGATTTCCCTCAACCCATCTGTAGTTGATGGAATGATCAATCTGGTCCCTTCATCGGCCAGTCCGGTTGATCAGGTAGTCAATCTGGTCACGTCCTTAGTTGAACCAATTGACCAAGTGGTCGATATGATCCCTTCGTCGGTGAATCCCACTCTCTCGATAGCGAGTGCAACCCAAGAATTTGATTCATTTCCACCCATCGACCCCATTCTCCCCTTGGAGAATAAAACCCAAGTGGTCAATCTAATCTAGTCATCAGTCGATCCTATTTTCTTGCCAGAGAGTAAAACCGATAATGCCCACATTTTTCTCGTTGATACAAAATCTACAGTGCTAGGGGGTATTCCTCCTTATATCATGGAACCTCCTCCAAGTAATGAGGCCAACCTTTTTTATTGGGTTGCGCTAACTGGACCTCATCTTCCCTCTCACATTCCTTTCAATATTATCGTATAGGTTTTGGTCAGGACGTTCCTCAGACGTTGATAGACGAAGTTCTGTCCGATAGTATTTTGTCCTCTATTGCTTGGAAATCTTTGGGTTATCCTTAGATTGTGTCGGTTACACAGAATATGTTAGCTATTAACAGAAGAACCAGACACCCTTTAGGAGTCCTTCCTCAGTGTCCTGTAACTTTGGGAGGGAAAACTGTCTTTATTGATGTTATGGTAGTCCAAGACTCCTTGGATTTCGATTTAATCCTTGGGTGATATTACATCTATGCCATGAAATCTATCATGTCCACTCTTTTTCATGTGATATCTTTCCCTCACGATGGAAGAATTGTGACTATTGATCAACTTTTGTTCATTGGCCCTGACTTGACAATCAACTCAATGGCCTCCCTAAATTGTTCTTATATGCAGACGGTGTTGCCCCCGCCACAGAACAATTATGTGGCGTTGTCTCCCATGCCTTTGTTAAGCCCTAATATTGGCTCATTACCGCTTAATTGGGGCATATTATATTAGTAATGTTATTTTATTTATGTCGGCTTTAGGCCATTAGTTGTAATTATACCTCCTAGTCTCCTATATATACCAAGGAGAAATTTTCATTTTGAATCATCTTGTACTTGAACATTTAAGTGGGGTAAAAGAAGTTTTCCCCCTCGAAGAGGCTTATTATCTAAAATTATCTCTTTTTCAAGGCGTTGAGTACTTTTCCTGAGGTTTTTCTATGCTATATTGTTGTTTGGTTCTTAACAGCCTTCAACTCCTGATGAAGATGATCCTCTCATTGAACGCTCAATCTCTTATGACTTGGATCCGGTAGTTGACATGGTGATCTCTTCAGTAGGGCTATTGGAGCCTGACCTCCTTACCCCTATCGTGACCCTTGACATGTGTACCTTCCAGAATGCATTTCTTCCATCAAGTGAAGATCTCTTGGAGGCCATGATCGAGTTTTGTCCCCTAACATGGTGTCCTTCTGGAGTATTGTCCTCTTGGAATCCATGAACAAGAAGAGAGATTTGAGCATGGTTTTCTAATTTCAAGATCATTAAAAAATAAAACCATCTTTGAGCATGGTTTTCTGATTTCAAGCTCATTAAAAAATGAAACCATCTTTGAGCATGCTTTTCTGATTTCAAGCTCGTTAAAAAAATGAAACTAGCTGTGAGGATATTTTTCATGTCTCTGTAGCAACCTCGTTAAAAAATGAAACAAAGGTTATGAACATAGTTCTTTTCCTATGTCGAGCTAGTTAAAAAATGAAATAGATTTCCTCTTTCTTCGATTGAGTCAAGTACTTCATTATGTATAGTATTTGAAGCTCCATTTCATCCTCCTTTGTAGTTGGATGAAACAAATCTTGGGGGGCATTTTCTTATAGGCTCTAGACTTCATGCTGAATTAAAGCCACTAACTTCTTAAGCTGGGGGCTAAGTACCAACAAACCCTGGATTATGTGTTGGGAAGCATCAAGCATAGTTTTCTTTGGTTCAAGCTTGTGTAAAAATGAAACAACCTACCTCAAGCATAGTTTCCTCTGTTTCAAGATTGTGTAAAAATGAAACCAGGTCCAAGCATGGTTTTGTTTACTTTTAATCTTGTGTAAAAAATAAAATCCATCCCAAGCACAGTTTTGTTTTGTTTTAAGCTTGCGTAAAAATGAAAACAATCCTGAGCTTAGTCTTTGTTCTTTCTCTTGCTTGTAAATACCTGAGAATGTAACCGAGTATACTTTTATCACTTTTTCAGACTCGTAAAGGTTATATGAAAAAGGAATCCCCTGGAGTTCCCTTTAATCTCTTTTCAGACTCTCTAAACATGAAAAGATTATCGAGCGACCTTATTCTTTTCACGCTCGTTAAAGTATTTGAATAAAATGTTTGTTGAGAGGTAGTTTATCTCTTTTTCGGTCTCATCAGACTACTTTATGAAAAAGGACATTTTGGAGTTTTCTTTAAGTGTTTTTCAGACTCTCTAAATATGAAAAACCCCTGAGTTTTCTTTTCTTGGACTCGTAAAACAAGCATCTAAAGGCCCATATGAGACCAAACCATTCCTTCCTAGAGTTAGTTAAAATACTCCGAAGGATGAGCTTACAGTTCAAGCATATGTTATCCTCCTCAAGCTTGTGCAAAAATAAAGAGGTACACGCCATAAATGGTGGGGGGGAATTAGGAAAGAAATGTATCTAAACATGTATTCCAGGGAAGAGTCACTTTTAAACATGACACCCTTTATCTTCTTGTCTCTTGATCATACTCCTTTATAAGATTACAAATTGGTCTATGATCCCTGTTGTTGAGTCAGTTTTTCCAAGATAGTTGTCGTGTCATCAATATGTTCAAAGAGAAGTTCAACCCGAAAATACTTCTAGTGCGTCAGCCATTTCTGCAGTCCCTAAGCCTTCTATTGTGTCAGCCATCCCTGAGTCAGTCCTGAATCACATGTTACTCTGATCTACTTCAAATCTTGTTACCCGTTTTGTGTCATTGATGGGGGATACATTAAGGCCCTCTTGTGATGAGTCTTTTCCTATCGACTTCAACTCATTATCCAGGAATTAGACTTAAAAACTAATTGGTACCTTGGAACTTGCATGCCTCAATGGCAGGTTTCCTCGCTTTCGACAGTGGGTTTTCATTATCGACCCCTGATCAAAAGATTTCGCTGAGTGTTTGAATTTATCTCATTAATTCACACCCGTTGGATTGTACTAGAGTACATTGGGAGTCATTGACATTAATGGTGATTTCTCTCACACTTGTTAACAGTATACACTAATGACCGGTATTCAAGTGGTTTCTACCATGTTTGACTTCAACACATGTATTTGCATGGTTAGATTCGTACTATAGAGTGGTGGAGATGAAGACCCTGTATCTTTTTTGAGAGATTCAGGTTGTGTTGGAGTATATTCAGTTTATACTATTGCATAGATCCACATTGTATGTCTCATGGATATGTTCAAATTTGAGTCTTTAACACATAGATACACAGTGTATTTTTGGTGTCTATGTTCAGATTTGAGTCATATTGGCATGGATCCACAGTTTATGTTTGGTGGCCATGACTTGTCTTACTTGACATGGATCTTTTCATGTTGGAATTTATTCTTTGAGTCATTTGTATTCTAAGTATGGGAATGCCTAGCTCAGTGATGATATATCATTGTACTTTATTTCCATGTTTGTTGGTAGCTTTTCGACCGACTGTTCCTTGATCCCTACACACACTCGACAAAGTATTTCAGCTATCACTCTGTTATAACTTGATACTTTGGGGGGCTCTCTTTTACACATTATATTCTTCATCCTTATGATCGTTAATGATGTAAACCTATATGTTGTCTTCAGAAGGATCAGTGGCCTAACTTCCTGATGAAAGAAGGGAGAAGAACTTTGCCTGAGAGATGAAATCATATTTTACTTTGAAAAAACCCTATTAAAGAGGATCGTCGCACCCTGTCCAGTTATAGAGGTGCAGTGATCCCAGATCATTGTATGTTGTACTAAACCTGGCCTGTGATGTCGTCACACTCTGCTCAGTTCTAGGGGTGCGACGATTTTCATATGTGGAGAAAATGAGCATCTTCTCAATGCTTCTAGAAGGAGAAGCTTATGTGGTGAGGTGGCCTCCGATCGGTTTGTATCTTACTCATTTTTCTGATTTAGTGGGATCATCCTAACCTCCTCACCTTATCCTCTTCATCTTATAAAAGGAGAGGAACTCTCATGGAGAAAGTTAGATTGGATTGAGTTTGAGTTTATATAGATTGGTAGCTTGGTTAGATTGGCTTTGAGCTTTGCTTTGTCAAGATAGATTGTGAGTGATTTTTAGATCCACAGTCTCAGAATTCTTGGAGCAAAAGTGTGTGGGAAGCAAGGAACTGTTGGAAGGAACCTAACAACATTGAGGCATCTGGTTGTATCTTTCTTCCACATTATTTAATACATATATACTTTTCTTTCCTATATGAATGTTATTTGTCCATATTGTATGATTCCTTGATCACATACATAGTTTCATATCAAACAGACTATGTTATTCTTGTCTTCATTGGCTTGTGTTTCTTTGCAAATATTTCTCCATAAGCCTCATGACAGAGATGGGATCACCTTGGCAAGCTCAGGTCTACAACATTTAAAAGGTATGTTTTGGATCCTCTTCTTATTTGATAACTGAAATCTAAGGAAAGTTTAGTATATTTTCTTGTTTTGTTCTAGCTTCTTGTTGAAGTTAGGGAGATCTATTTATGTCCGCATTTACCGATTAATCCAATAACAAAATTGGAGACTCCACTAGGGAACGAATTTTTTTCCTAGTTTGTCTTGATTTATTTCTTTGATTGCTTAGGTTGTGTTTTCTGAGTCACTAGGAGATCCAGATTGACTCTCTGACTGTTTAATTTCACTGGAAAACCTTCATGTTTTTTATTTTTTTCCATTTTTTCCTTTGATCGTTGCACCCTGCATTGAGAGACAGTGCTCTAATATAGGATCGACGCACCATAAATTTTGACACAGTGCGACGTCCTTGCACTGTATTTGTTCTCTAGCCTGTGATGATCAAGGATTGTCACACTGTGATGGCTTGTAGCCTGCGACGATTATGAAATTTTTTAATTTTTTGATGGTTTTCCCTGCCCTGATTTGAGATAAGTATTTGGGGTGATTTGTTAGGTCTGATTACAGTCTTCTTGACAAATTTGAATCTGTTTTTAGCCATATTTGTGTTTTTTTATATTTTTTTCTTTTAAAAGATCTGATCTCTTTCTTTGAGTGTCTTTCAGTTACAAGGCATTGCTTTTCTTTAGAATTGTTTAGTGAAAGAATGCTTCTTTTCTGAATACTTCATGTTAAAAGAGAAAAATCGTTTGGGTTTCTTTGTTTTATAGAGATTTACTATTGCTTTTAGCTATCTTTGAAACAAAAAATTAATTTATTGCTTTGAATTAGATTGGGGGCATCCTTACATTTGAAGTAGCGAAATTGCATGGTTTTTGGCATTTTTGGTCTTGAAATCTTAAAACAATTTCCTGCTCATGGCCAAGGGGGGAAAAGAATCGAGTATTGGTGTACAGTCTCTTTAGCTCATTTATTAAAGTTCTTTATATTGATGAGTTTAATAAAATTTTGGGATATTGCGCATCTGGGAATGATAAACGTTTTCTCCTTCTCATAATATAGCATTCATCAAAGTGAAATATTTGCATTCTCATTTCTTTGCATTGTTTAGACTCGGTCAAAACATCATTTAGTCCATGCCATTTTCCTCTTGAGTAAACAAAAACCTTAAAATAAAGCACTAAACTAAAATTGATTAGACATTTTTATATTTTCTGGTAGCATACCTACATTAGCTTAGGTGTAGGGATTTGGAATAGGTGTGAAAGATAACTTTCCAAAGCTGCAACAAACATAGAATCTTGTGATAGGGAGAGTCTAAATCCACTTGCTACATTTTTTCCTGGGAATCCATTATAACACAAGGGTCAATCATGAGGTCGCATTAGGATTGGCAGAGTTAGTCACCCTACTTTGTTGGTCTTAGTGTAGAGATTGTGCCTATTTTTGGGGGTCACTTGAGAAGAAAACCATGTGGGGACCTTCTCGAGTAGATTTTGGGCTTAGATACCCTACCTTTGCATGTGGATCAGACTTTCGACTATTTCCCCAGGCATCATTGTCGTAATTGGTAACATTAGTAGCCTATCTCTTTAGGATATTTACATGAGATGACTGTGGAGGGGCAATTCTTCACGGTACCTAGAATTGACGTTGGCTAAAATCACTTGGGCTCCTTGGAGGGTATACCCATGTTTAAGTGTGGGAGCTTGGACCAGGGTGTAAGTCTGTTAAGCAGGTCGTCAATGTAACTTTTCCAAATGCTCTATCTCATACCCTTCTTACATTGTCCTCGTGACATTGGATTTCATCACCAACTAGTGTGTTCATTGTGAGAAGGTTTTGTTTGTTTGCTTGCTTCCTATATTTTTAGCATGTGTTGTTTATTTCCCCTAGCATACTCTAGGTTGGATCTATGTTTAATGGCATCAGTTCCCAGAATGACCAATGAAGAAACCCCTACTTCATTGGTCTCACAATTGGATTACTGGTATGGTTGTTTTCCACTCAGGTAATCCCGAATGCAACTAGTTCTTCAGTTGTAATAACTTCCCCCAAATAACATAAACCTCATGTTGATCCTTCACCTTCTTCGCCAGTAAGATCTCCTTCACCTTCTTCATGTGTAAGGTATTCTCCCATTTCATCTTCTTCGCCGAGTGAAAGCTCTGCAACTAGTAACCCGGTGAATAAGAAGAAGAAGAAAAGGGATATTAAGAAGAAGAAAAATAGGCAAGGGTCCAAACTTCCAACCTCTGCCAAACATGTTGGAAAACAACCAGTTACTGATAATTGTGCTAGGAGTGTTGATGATGCCAAGATCACCCAGACAAACCGTAATCCCAAGTACCCTTGCAGGCTTTGTAAGGGTAGCCATCTTCTTAAATATTGCCCTAGTCTATCCAAGGTTATAGAAGCATGGTCTACACACCTTCGCTAGTCTTTGTCATCGACCTCTGATCACCATGTTGATGACCTCTTTTCAACTAGTTAATATATCGTTGGGAAGAAGAAAAGTAGAGTCAAGTTCCCATGTATGTTATACGGAGGGAGTCATCAAACTCACATTTTCCCTCGTATGGATGAAGCCTCAAAATTATTGGAAGACATGTCTATTTCCCAACCTCAACTTCCAGTTGCTTATCGCAATCTTTCTCTCAACCCATCTATAGTTGATGGAATGATCAATATGTTCCCTTCCTCAATCAGTCCAGTTGATAAGGTAGTCAATCTAGTCACGTCCTTATTTGAACCAGTTGACCAAGTGGTCGATCCGATCCCATCGTCGGTCAAGCCCACTCTCTCGATAGAGAGTGCAACCCAAGAAGTCGATTTGTTTCCACCCGTCGACCCCATTCTCCCCTTGGAGAATAAAAACCAAGTGGTCGATCTGATCTTTTCATCGGTCGATTCTACTTTACTGCTAGAGAGTAAACCCGATAATGCCCACATTTTTTCTCGTTGATACAGAATCTACCATGCTAGGGGGCATTCCTCCTTCTCCCATGGAACCTCCTCCAAGTAATGAGGCCATCCTTTTTTATTAGGGTTCCATAACTAGACCTCATCTTCCCTCTCACATTCCTTTCAAGATTACCGTATAGGTTTGTGTTCGAGACGTTCCTCAGACGCTAATAGACGAAGGTGTGTTTGTTAGTATTTTTTCCTTTATTGCTTGGAACGCTTTGGGTTATCCTCAGCTTGTACTGGTTACATAGAATCTGTTAGCTTTTAACAGAAGAACCAGTCACCCTTTAAGAGTCCTTCCTTAGTTTCGTATAACTTTGGGAGGGAAAACTGTCTTTATTGATGTTATGGTAGTCCAAGACCCCTTGGATTTCGATTTACTCCTTAGGAGCGATTATGTATATGCCATGAAATCTATCGTGTCCACTCTTTTTCGTGTGATATATTTCCCTCACGATAGAAGAATTGTGACTATTGATCAACTTTCGTTCATTGGCCCTGACTTTACAATCAAATCAATGACCTCCATAAATGGTTCTTATATGCAGACGGTGTCGCCCCCGCCACAGGTCAATTATGTGGCATTGTCTCCCATGCCTTCAACTTCCGATATAGATGAGAATCTCATTGTAAGCTCAATCTCATATGACTTGGATCTGATAGTTGACATGGTGATCTCTTCGGTAGGGCTATTGGAGCCTAACCTTCTTACCCCTATCGCGACCCTCAACATGTGTGCCTTCCAAAGTGTGTTTCTTCCATCAAGTGAAGATCTGTTGGAGGCCATGATTGAGTTTTGTCCCCTGACATGGTGTCCTTCCAAAGTATTTTCCTCTTGTAAGCCATGATCAAGAAGAGATATTTGAGCATGGTTTTCTGATTTCAAGCTCATTAAAAAATGAAACCAGCTTTAAGCATGGTTTTCTGATTTCAAGCTCATTAAAAAATGAAACTAGCTTTGAGGATGGTTTTCTGATTTCAAGCTCGTTAAAAAAATGAAACCAGTTGTGAGGATATTTTTTGCATCTCTGTAGAAACCTCATTAAAAAATGAAACAGAGGTTACGAGCATAGTTTTTTTCCTATGTCAAGCTCGTTAAAAAATGAAATAGATTTCCCCTTTCTTCGATTGAGTCAAGTACTTTGTTCCGTATAGTATTTGAAGCTTCATTTCATCATCCTTTGGAGTTGGATGAAACAAAGCTTGGGGGGCATTTTCTTACAACTTATAGACTTCATGCTGAAGTAAAGCCGCTAGATTCTTAAGCTTGGGGCTAAGTACCAACAATCCCTGGATTATGTGTTGGGAAGTGTCAAGCATAGTTTTCTCTGGTTCAAGCTTGTGTAAAAATGAAACCACCTACCTCAAGCATAGTTTCCTCTGGTTCAAGCTTGTGTAAAAATGAAACTAGGTCCAAGCATAGTTTTGGTTAGTTTTAAGCTTATGTAAAAAATAAAATCTATCCCAAGCATAGTTTTGTTTTTCTTTAATCTTGTGTAAAAATGCAAACAATCCCGAGCTTAGTTTTTCTTCTTTCTCGTGCTCGCAAATACCTGAGAATGTAACTGGGTATACTTTTAGCACTTTTTCAGACTCATAAAGGTTATACGAAAAAGGAACCCCCTGGAGTTCCCTTTAATCTCTTTTCAGACTCTCTAAACTTGAAAAGATTGTCAAGCGACCTTGTTCTGTTCACGCTCGTTAAAGTATTTGAAGAAAACATATGTTGAGCAGTAGTTTATCTCTTTTTCAGTCTCATCAAACTAATTTACGAAAAAGAACATTTTGGAGTTTTCTTTAAGTGTTTTTTAGACTCTCTAAATATGAAAAACCCCTGATTTTTCTTTCTTTGGACTCGTAAAACAAGCATCTAAAGACCCATATGGGACCAAACCAGTCCTTCCTAGGGTTTGTTAAAAATACTTCGAACGACTCATATGAAGGATGAGATTACAGTTCAAGCATATGTTATCCTCCTCAAGCTTGTATAAAAATAAAGAGGTACTCACCAAAAATGGTGGGGGGAAATTAGGAAAGAAATGTATCTAAACCTATATTCCATGGAAGAGTCTCTTTTGAACATGACACCCTTTCACTCGCTTTATGTATAGGTTGGAAAATCTTCTCGTCTCTTGATCATACTCCTTTATAAGATTACAAATTGGTTTGTGATCCCTGTTGTTGAGTCATTTTTTCCAAGACAGTTGTCGTGTCGTCAATATGTTCAAAGATAAGTTCAACCCAGAAATCCTTCTATTGTGTCAGCCATTTCTGCAGTCCTTAAGCCTTCTATTGTGTCGACCATCCCTGAGTCATTCCTGAATCACATGTTACTCTGATCTAATTCAAATATTGTTACCCGGTTCATGTCATTGATGGGGGATACATTAAGGCCCTCCTATGATGAGTCTTTTCCTGTCGACTTCAACTCAATATCCAGAAATTAGACTTAGAAACTAATTGGTACCTTGGAACTTGCATGCCTCAATGGCAGGTTTCCTTGCTTTTGACAATGGGTTTTCATTATTGACCCCTAATCAGAAGATTTTGTCGAGTGTTCGACTTCATCTCATTAATTCACACTCGTTGGATTGTACTAGAGTACCTTGGGAGTCATTTACATTAATGGTGATTTACCTTGCACTTGTTAACGGTATACACTAATGATCGATAATCAAGTGGTTTCTACCATGTTCGACTTCAACACATTTATTCACATGGTTAGATTCGTACTATAGAGTGGTGGAGATGAAGACCCCGGATCTTTTTTGGCAGATTTAGGTTGCATTGGAGTATATTCAGTTTGTAATATTGCATAGATCCACATTGTATGTCTCATGGATATGTTCAAATTTGAGTCTTTAACACATAGATCCACAATGTATTTTTGGTGGCTATGTTCATATTTGAGTCATATTGGCATGGATCCACAGTGTATGTTTGGTGGCCATGACCTGTATTACTTGACATGGATCTTTTCATGTTGGCATTTATGCTTTGAGTCATTTGTATTATGAGTCTGGGAATGCCTACTTCAATGATGATATATCAATGTACTTTATTTCCTTGTTTGTTGGTACGTTTTCGACCAACTATTCCTTGTTCCCTACACACACTCAAGAAAGTATTTCAGCTATCACTCTGTTCTAACTTCATACTTTGGGGGGCTCTCTGTTACACATTATATTCTTCATCCTTATGACCATTAATGATGTAAGCATATACGTTGTCTTCAGAAGGATTAGTGGCCTGAATTCCTGAGGAAAGAAGGGAGAAGAACTTTTCTTGAGAGATGAAATCATATTTTACTTTGAAAAAACCCTAATAAAGAGGACCATTGCACCCTATCCAGTTATAGAGGTGTGACGATCCTGGATCACCACATGCTATACTAAACCTGGCCCACGATGTCGTCTCACTCTGCTCAGTTCTAGTGGTGCAAATATTTTCGTATGTGGGGAAAACGAGCATCTTCTCAATGCTTCTAGAAGGGGAAGCTTATGTGGTGAGGTGGCCTCCGGTCGGTTTGGATCTTACTCGCTTTTCTGATTTAGTGGGATCATCCTAACCTCCTCACCTTATCCTCTTCATCTTATAAAAGGAGAGGAGCTCTCATGGAGAAAGTTAGATTGGATTGAGTTTGAGTTTTTGGAGATTGGTAGCTTGGTTAGATTGGCTTTGAGCTTTTCTTTGTCAAGATAGATTGTGAGTGATTTTCAGATCCACGGTCTCAAAATTCTTGGAGCAAAAGTGTGTGGGAAGCAAGGAACTATTGGAAGGAACCTGACAACATCGAGGGATATGGTTGTATCTTTCTTCCACATTATTTAATACAGATATAATTTTCTTTCTTATATGAATGTTATTTGTCCATATTGTATGATTCCTTGATCACGTACATAATTTCATATCAAATAGACTCTGTTATTCTTATCTTCGTTGGCTTGTGTTTCTTTGTAGATATTTCTCCATAAGCCTCACGATGGAGCTGAGATCACCTTGGAAAGGTCAAGTCTACAACATTTTAAAGGTATGGTTTGGATCCTCTTCTTATTTGATAATTGAAATCTAAGGAAAGTTTAGTATACTGTCTTGTTTTGTTCTAGCTTCTTGTTGAAGTTAGGGAGATCTGTTTATGTCTCCATTTACCGATTAATCCAATAATAATGTGTGGGGCTAGCCACGTAGTGTATTTTCTAGAACATATAGAAGGTCCAAATATGATCACTAATTGATGGTTAAGGAATTCAATACCCTAACCCTAGACGACTATTGGGCTATGTTAAATATTGGGCTGCTAGGAGGAGAAGGGGTTCCATTCTTTTGCATTGTATCTTGTTCAATAATTGAGGATAACAACTGAGAGTGGTATATTGTGAGAATAAAAGAGGAGGAGAGATTCTCTAGTATCCATACAAGCTACAATGTCAAAGGAAACTCCATAGAGAGTTCATGTTTCTTTGTACTTACATTTGAACAAAAGAGAGCAGAGCGACCTCACCTTCTAGCTAAGTTTTCTCCCGTATTGGGTTTCCTATGTTATATATTATGTTTGTCTGTGATGGTGTATGTGAATATTTGTTTATGTTCTTTATTTTTTGTATTTAATCTATTTTATATATTTTAAGAAAAAAAAATAGTAATTAAAGAATCTAAAATCTAAAGGAAATTAACCTTAACAGTAAAAATTTCAGTATTTTATTAGATTTGTTGTGATGAATTGTCCAATGGAATATCCACAATATTTGAAAAATCATTCAGGATTTTGGCAAGTGCTTGGATCATTATCTGGGAGTCTCCCTCCAACAATACATTGAATAAACCCTAATCAATAGCAATTTTCAAACCTCTGACGATAGCCATTAGTTTAACTCCATTGTTTTTTTTGTTTCCTAAGTGGTAGAATAAATGCATAGAATGTTTCATTTGTTATTACTAAACACTCCAACTACCCTTGAGGGGCCCAAGTTACCTATTTATGCCCCATTGAAGTTTATTTTGACAAATTTTTAAGGGGGTGGTCTCCATGATTCTAGTGGAGGGGATTTGGAGTGGGTGATGTGGCTGGGTGGGATTTGAGAACACTTCTTGGTCAATTTTTTTCAATGTCTCCGAGTTGTCTAGCTTCTCTAGGCTAAGGGAGACTCTTGATTATTTCTTGGATACTTGTTTTGATTCCCCCCATAACACCTCTATATCCCTTATGTTGCTTTTGAAGATACACTTGTTACGTTCCCTCCATATCGTCAACAATGCGAAGCCTAGGAAGAGAATCCATGCCTTATTGAGAATGGCATTTTTATAAGGATTTATTTTCTAGTCTAAACAATTTGAATCCATATCTAAATAATTTGAATCCATGTCTAAACAATTTGAATCCATGTCTAAACAATTTGAATCCATGATCCCACAATAATCTTGCCTCTGGGCATCCATTGAAAAGGTGTTCAATGCTTTCCTCTACTAGTCTACACATGTGACACAATGATGGACCATCAAAGCCTCTTTTGGTGAGCTTGTCCTATGTAAGATTTTTCCTATTGGAAAAGAGCCAAAGAAATGTAGAAACTTCTGAGAATTGCTCTTGGTTCTAGATCTAGTGTCATTTTTTTTCCTTTTCTAGGCTACTAAATTTTGTTGTTAGTGCATAGGCCTCTTTTATGTTGTAGTTACTAGACCCTTGAGTACCCCATGTAATGATGTATGGATATGGATCTATACTAACTATTATGGAGCATATGAGGTTATCGATGATTTTTTGTGAGTGCTCATCTACCTTTGTAGGCCATTTTGATTATGAGATCTAAGGTATGAAGGAATTGAGAGGGTTTTCTTCATGTATTTCCAATAATGGCTAACAAAAATCTAGCCCCAATTCCATAGGAATGTTTTTTCTACCATCAAGGTGGCATTAGATGATAAAATATTGCTTTGTTTCCATGGAACATCCCATAAGACAGTTATAGAGATGTTCTTGAACTCCCAAAAATAGTTTTTTTTGTACCAGATGCTTGTTGAGCCATGTGTTGTTCCAAATGAGGGATCTTGTACAAGATTCTTCTATTCGGATTAGGATTTTTTATTCAACATTATGAACTAGATATT
This sequence comes from Picea mariana, assembly GCA_032191745.1. NCBI lineage: Eukaryota > Viridiplantae > Streptophyta > Pinopsida > Pinales > Pinaceae > Picea > Picea mariana. Next base: position 14,472 of record JASDQU010219301.1, read on the forward strand.
TTTCTCACCATAGCTTACCCTATAATTCATTTTTTCATTTAATCCATCTCCATCATGTCCTAGATAGGAGTACTTTGCTTATGATGAAAGGATCTTTTTTTTTTTTTTTNGTAAATAAGTTTTTGTATTATAAGTTACCTATCAAAGGTCACCATATACATGAAAGTATGAAAAGCATAAAGTTTGTTGGTCTGCATTTCCCAGGTGGGAAACGAATGCAGCCAGGTGTTCAAAAAATAATACACTTCCTAAAATTTAAAAACTTGCAAATGACAAAACCCAATTCCCTATGCACAATGTGTTGTCTATCAACTTTGATGCCACACAAGGTGAGAAAACATACTTAACCAAAATCTGGCCATAATTAACATCCTAAAACCAGAACCTGAGAAATAAGTCTTCATGTTGGAACCATGTTGTTTGACTCCGAAGTCTTGGTTGTCGCAGTAGTTAGAGGAACCAGAGGGTGGAGGAGTGCAGCTAACAGAGCCTCCAGACGATATGCTTGGAATTCTCTAAGCTTGGCCCTAAACACAAGATTCGTTAGGTCGTTCCTGACTTCAAAAACCAAATCCTGCAGAATTTCCAATGAAGCCTGGACGCGAGAGTAATCTGATGAGAAATACTGAGAGGGGGGGCGTGAATCAGTGTTTTTGAACAATAAATTGATTTCCTCTTTTCT